>BSBK01006231.1:72500-282500 GCA_027943335.1 Chamaecyparis obtusa | reverse complement strand
TGCGTCTTCTTAGTCTTATTAGGTCTAATTAGTCTTATCTAGGTCGTATTAGGTCTAATTAGTCTTATTAAGTCTAATTAGGTCTTCTTTATCAAATTAGGTCTAATTAAGTATTGCAATAGCATTCTTACATGTTTCATTAGCACAAGTCCTAACCATCAACTTAAAATATCTAGAGAGAGAGACATACCTTGTTTCCTACGATAATATCTTTCCCGTGCTTCTTCATGTAGTCTTTGTTCAGTCTCTTTTGAATAATGTCGTGTACTCTTGTTTAGCCTTCTATTTTTATTTCCCATCACTTTGCAAAATTGTTCAACCAAATTTTCACAAAATTAAAAAAAATACAATTTCAAAAGTCTTCCTTCTCCAAAATGCAAATTAATTTGCCGCTTTCGAATTAATAAGATGAGAAAAACATATATTTATTTAAATGTAATTGTTATTAATCCGAAACGACACCAAATTGGCCAACATAGGTTTCTATCGAAAATCATTTCTAAATTTCTATTGAAAGTAACTTGGTAAATGGCTTAACTAACATTAAACCATTCAAGTACTTTCAGTAGAAAGTATTTCTATTGAAACTAGATACTTTCGATTGAAAGTACTTTCTATCGAAAGTCCCTGAGTAAGGGCAATTTGTAAACTTTTATAAAATTTTGAACATTTCATGGCTTTGGGGCTCAATCACAGGGGTCAAATGGAACAATAAGGAGACGTCCTTTTGGATAGCACAAGTACTCAAAACAAGCTTTCTAATGATTATAGATTTGATGATTTTTTAGTTTATTATGTATATGTTTTTTGACGTTAATCGAATGCAGGTTTTTTTATCAAATATAAACCTTTGAGTTTGATGTTCAATGAAAAATAGTAGAAAAGAGATTCTTTAAAAAAAAATAGTAGTGCCCTGTGTCTTCGAGTCTACTTTCTATCAATTTTTTTTTGAAATTAGATAAATACATGACACGTTATAAGCTATGTAGTCAAGGTATGTCAAAATTACGGTTTAGTCAACTTCAAATGTTAATAAAATATGCAATAATTGTGATAATGTCGTCAAACCAATTGCATGCCCTTCGTATGGATGTTACAAAACTAAATTCAAAAGAAGCACATTGATATCTATTATTTTCATGCTCTATGAAAATAATATAACTCTTTGAAAATGACGTTTTCAACAACATACCAGTTTTCGTGGGAGAGAAAAAACCAATCAAATCAATTCAAAAATATTTAGAATCTAGAAAAAAAATCCTAAAAGACTCTAATTTACTTCATCTTTAAATTTCAAATGGTTTAATGATAATATGCATCCGAATCTGAAAGTTTTTTTCAAAATGTAGAGTTCAGTGTCTGTTCAAGCAAAAAAGTGTAACCCGCTATTTTGGTTTCACCTTGTAACAATATGAAGCATAAACAATCAATGAGAAAATAGTATTATAGTTTTTACATAACGAGCACACCATTTTATATGTGAAACTATTCATCTTATCATTAGACAATCTTTTGCTTGCAAAATAAACAAGGTGTCCCAACTTTTTAATGACCTTTTGTGCTTGTGTGCACCCAAATCACAAGCTTGGGAGGATCAAAATAGATGTGAAAATAATTATTCCAATCTATAGCACAATCAAGGGAGCATTATCTACTTTATATCATCACAATACATGTTGTTCCTTGGTCCATTAAAAAAAATTCTTTTTTACAAGAATTATCCAAAATTATCCCATAATAGTCAACATGGGATCTTCTTAGTATGGCTCCCATTAAGAATCTTCATATTTAAAAGGTATTCTAGAAGGCATTCTTCAACAAAATAAACTCAATGATTTTTAAAAAAAAGTTTAGATATGATATCATGAGAGTTCATGTTTCACAAGATTTTGTGGAAGAATTTAATCCTTACAAAACTTTAAAGATTTCGTGAGTAGTTTTTGATGCAACTCCTACCAATAAATAGGTTTAATATCTAAAATTATTAAAGGTATATTACTTGTACGTGATATGATAAAAAAATTTAAATAAATATATGAAAAGAATTATAGAAATTTAAAATTCTATACAAATAATTGTCTAAATAAGATCATGAGAAATAAATATTAGTAAAATGATTAAAATAAGAAACATATATGATATCCATTTATAAGTATATATATTGGATTTTTAAATATAAATAAGAAATAAGAAATATATTAATATCAATGATTTAAAAAATATATTTTAAACTATTTTATGCATTTATAAATTTTTTTTTTAAAAATAAAAAAATAAAAAATATTAATGTTAAAAATATAAATATAAATATAAATATATCTCTCATTTATAAGATTGGGGATCTCAATGATACACTTTTAATAGAATATAGCCTCAAGTCTAGTTTATTAACTTCGTTATTTTAATTAAATATATAAAAAGCTTGGTCTAGTAAAAGAGGACATGACATATCAACTGTTGCATATGTCAAATCTATGACATATGCAATAGTGGACTTCTCATTCAGCAATTTAATATAGTGATATTTTGTCCAATGCATTAAAGTGTTAATTTTTAAAGTAAATTTTGTTCTTATTATTTTCAATATGAACCAATAGAAATAAAGAGAAGCGATATTTTTACAGTTATTTAAAATATAAAATAAATATAAACTATAAGATTTTGACTAATTTTTTTAATTTTATATGATAATTGACTAAACTAATTAAAAAAATTGGATTAATTGAATTGAATGAATGTATAAGTATTCATGCCTTGACAAGAACTAGAATTTATATTTCTTAATTTAATTTAGACTTTGTTAAAAATATCTATATTTTTTTTTATTACAACATAAAAGTGATGCCATCCCCGTCCATTGTCGCTCCAAACAACTCTCCCCGCTCTTTGTTTTCAAATGTGCCCAAACTAGGGCTTCCATCTTCTGCTACTGGGGGAGGTGCTTCTTCATAGATTGGTTCTGTTGCGGGAGGTACTAGTCTCCCTCTATCTATGGATGTCTCGTCGTCTGCCCCTTTGTCTTCCACTGCTTGAGGGTTGCGCTCTGCCAATACAATTTATGTTGGTGGTGGTGCATCAACTATTTTTGTGTGGCCTGGCAAGGGAGATTTGGTTAATGTTGGCCTTTCTAGTGATGCTTTAGGGGTTTTTCGTGTGCGTACTGGTGAGGATCTGTGGGCATGAAAACAACAAGTTGAAGCGATGACATGTGGATAGAAGGTTTATTCCTGTATCAAGTGTCATTTCTATTAAGTTGAATACGGAGACAGAGGAAATAGATCATAATATTTATGTTTTCTCCATTCATGGTGTGATTTGTTGATTCAAGCATTTTTGGCTTAGCCTCTCTAAGCTGCATGCTTGGATCTCGCAATAGTGGGAGCCTTTCCCTTTGGGTGCAATTCATATTTACCCTATGGCAAAGGGTTTTTTTATTGCAAAAAATGAGAATAATCAAGACATAAATACAATCTTGTGTGGTCATTTTTTTAATTGGGAGGATAGGTTTTAGTTAATGGTAAAACCTTGACACTTTGATTTCAATCCTTCTTCTGAAATGTTTAATAAGATTCCAATTTGGGTTCAACTTCCTTATCTCCCCCTTCATCTATGGGTTGATTCTCTTTTAGAGGAAGTGTGAGATGTACTCAGGGATTTTCTAATGGTGGATGTTCAATCATCTGATATACTTCATTCTACCTTTGCTCGTATTCTAGTCAAAATGAGTGTTTCTAAAGGGCTTCTTGCTAAGATCTTAATCAATTCTTCTAAGGGTAACTGGGTTCAAATTTTGGACTATGAAGGGATTCCCTTTAGGGGTAGAAGATGTTTTAAAACTGGTCATGCAACTTCTCAATGTGGATTAGAGAAAAATAAAATGACGGCTTCATGGTGGAAAGGTGCTCCAGATCAACATTATACAGTTGAGAAGAAATATGAAATTCAAGAGTTTTTCCCAAGTGGTTGTGCAGGATTCTCAATGTCTTGTAGGTTCATCTCAGGTTAATCTGGTTACTGATGGTAGGGGTGCTGAGGCTAGAGTGTAGATACACAATCCCCCTATTGTCTCCCCAAACGTGGTTGGAAATGTGGCTCAGACTTCTATTTCTAGTGATAGTGTTATGGTTATCAATTATGGTGGCATCTGTGACAATCCTTTCCTTGTAGGGAGGATTTTTTATGTTGCCCCTAAGATGGGGGTCATTCTCTTTGTACGTAATCTCTCTCAAAATGATGGTGGTCCAATGATTGGTTCATTGGCTTGACATGATGAGGCAATGCAAGTGGAAGAGGGTTGCATGTCTATTAAGGGTAAGAAGGCTAAGACATCTAAGTCCTCTTTTGACATGACTCTTTGGTCCCAAAAGGGTAGTAAAGGTAAATCTTGATGGCTCTTGGTTGGGAGTACTTGGCACTAGTACATTTGAACCACTTTTTAGACCAACATTTCCGACCAAGCATTAAATTGATTTTCCTTGGTCGGTTTATAGAAGGAAAATTTTGAATTTTTTTTAATCTATTCCCGTGTTGGTCGGGATTATGACCATGATAGGTGGTCGTAATTCCGACCAACACGAGAATATAACTTAAAAAAAATACATAATTTCATTTTATTTTATTCTACAATTACTTCGCGCGTAAAGGAGAGGTGAAGGAGAGAAGGAGGCCATCGGTCGACACCAGAATTCAATCATTAGCACACATTTCATCTCTTCACTGGTTTCACCTCTTAACCCTAACCTTACAAATGCTTATTAAAATCATTGGGAAAACAATCTTTATTAATGTAAGTGCGATTTTTTGACTGTATCTTTGAACATTCAGTAGATAATGGCATTGGAACACTTAGAGGAATTCTAGATTATCAGTTTTGTGGGCATCGCCATCAGTGCCCAAAATGTTTGATTTGAGCTCTTTTAGTTTATTTCTCTGGTAAATAAATCTGCAAAACTGAATTGGAAAAAAATTTGTTTTTTAACGTTTCTTGACTGGTGTTTGATTTCTCCTGAACCTGTGCAGATTAGTATGGAAAAAATAACTTCATAGGAAGTTTTTTAGATGTCTTAGCTTCCTGTTGCAACAAATTTGAGGTTATTTGGTTGAGAAATTGAAGAGAAATAAGGTGACAGTCAATAATAGGTCATTTTTGCACATAAACTAGGGTTGTCGACTTTGTTGAATCATATCTCTCGATTCAACCATGGGAAAATTCTAATTCTAGGTTTAAATGAGAGATATGAGGGTCTATTTTCTTTTGCAGTTGGTTTTCGACCGAATGGTGGAAATTCCAAGGAGATAAGACTAAAAACCTAGCTGGGCATCTCTATGTGACTGGCAGAGTGGGGTAACCAGAAGTTGTAGATCCCATAACTTTTGATGGGCTCCAAGTTAGAGGCTAAGATTGGAGGTTTGGAATTTTTTCAAGTTCCTCTAAATGTTCCTACAATTATATTGGCAAGAGACTAAGTCTAAGTTTCTCCTCCTTTACTAAACCAACTATTTAGGCCTCCTACCCTTTGGATAAGATTGGTGAATATTGGGAGTTTGGAGGAGATTAAGAACCAATCCATTTGGGAGAGTTACTGCCCAAGTATTAGAACCAAGACTACATGACTATCCCTATTGGTCCTTTGGGAAACTTGGTGAGAAAGATTAAAATAGTGGTAAGAATTAATTGGTGAATACCTTGTCTAAGAGGAGAATTCTGAATTTTGGGTGTGATAAGACCAAGTTTGTGTTTTGGTTGCCCTATGAAATGTCAATAGAGTTGAATTGAAATGTGGGGAGGATCCAAAGGCTTAGGTAAGAGATTGGTATGGTTTGAGTGATGAGATTACACAAGGTACATGCAGACACAACATGTTTGTAGAAGCATGGGACAATAATTAACTCAGTGTGGAGTTATGGGAGTGCAAAGTGGATGAGTTAGTGAGTAGATTGGAAACAATTGATGGTGTAGAGATTTGGTGTGAATACTCCATACCATAAGAGTAGAGAGACTTGATCATTCAAGCAGAGACTTGCTGGATTTACTAAATTCACTAGAGGACCAAATTTGAAATGCTTTCTTGTATTGTCCTTAGTCATCGTTGTAAACTATTATTCATATAAATCTTTCTTTCAACTATTTAATGACTTTACTAGGAGTCAAATATTGAAGGATATCTATTTTTCCACTAGATATCCATTCAGCCAAAATGGCCTAAAACATAATCTTGACACCATACCTTAAATTATACTACAGGGAATTGGGGAAAATATGTCGAATGATGCAATAAGGTTTGAATTTCATTTCATTATTTTGTGTGAATGTTATATATGATTGAATTGTGTTCCTATTTGGGGCATTGATAGAATGGATACCCATTAGTAAAATGGGTATTCTAAATCCTTAACTTTTAGCAAAAAAATATATTAGTAAATCTTCTTATGCCAATATTAAATAGAAAAATGAAATCATGAATAACATGAAATCTTGAAAGTAGACTTTCTTATGACCATTCCTTTCACAGTACAATTGTTGATAGACAATTGGACCACCAGCTATTTAGTAGTAAAATTGTTATCAAACAAGTCGTCTAAATGGGTCTTTGGGAATGTATTTAGTTTAGTAGAATACAAAGAGAAGGCACTTCATCATCAACATATTTGGACCATCTTTGGAGGTATAATTTAAGGTATGGTGTCAAGATTCTATTTTAGGCCATTTTGGCTAAATAGATAATTAGTGGCAAAATAGATATCCTTCAATCTTTGACTCCTATTAAGAAAGATATTAGTAAATGTTTGTACTCGACTATTAGGGATGTGATAAAGATTGTGCTATAGGTAATTTTTACATAATAGATATCCATTAGTAGAATAGATAGGCTAGTGGTAAGTAATCTTTTCTTTGTAGTTTTCATAACTTCTTTCCTTCTTCCCATGAAAGAAACTTCTTCAACTTCATTCTAAGGTTACTCTAAGACCCATCCCACTCCATATACCTATCAGAGGTCAATATTCAATCACCCTAACTCCACTAGATTCCACATCTTAGATCTCAAACCCAAACTAGTCAATCCTACTTCATGCTCCATACAAGTGCACCCCTCAACCAATAGGGTTCATCAACCAAACACATGGACCTTGTTTACAAGGTGATCCTAACTTCCTAAGGATCCCAACATGATTAATTCATTTTCACACAAACATCTAAACTCCTTGCAAGAAATCTGTCCCTCTTCTCCAAACTGCCCAGTCTGGCACAGTCCTACCAATATTCAAAAAAATATTCAAACCAATCACATATTACAATACCATTTTGGAAGCTTGACCACATATCCATAAATCAACCATAGGTGCTTTGGACCAATCCTCTCAAATCTGACACTGTCCATGAACTAGGAGGGCTAATTTGACTTATTTTACAAAGCAACCCCTAATAGATCTTCATCCCAGGCCTTGAGACTTTCAGAAGAGTTACCAAATGCTCCCAAACCATGGATTATACAACCAATTTGGTCCTCAGACCTCTCCATATACAAAAGCCCTAATTTGCTCCTCTAAAACCCCTATAATCTAGGGCTTGGTCAATGTATGACCTCCCAATGCTATACTTTCAAATAAAGGGATGATTCAACATCCTTAGGCCATAAATAATTAGATTAAACCACAAAAATACCCCCTCCAATGGCTTGAAATCCTACTGCATTAACCATGCACCATGCATGTAAACCTCCAATACTGTCCATTTGGCTCTCCAACATTAATCACTACAAACTTCCTTGTGTTTATGTATTATTCATGTTAGAAATACATGTTACAAATTTGGATCCAACCCCAAGTTATAGAATGTACAAAAAGGGGATGGATCTTACAAATCCATGGTGGAAACCAAAGAAAATTTATGAACTTCTACAGGACAATCAACTCTAAATCAATAAAATAAAGCTACAGAGGTCCAAACTTGATCTAATATGTCTTAAAACCTATCATGAAACCATAAACAAGCTTATGGTTGATATCAAATCAATAAATCTTCAAAAAATTACAGAAATCAATTTTTTGGTTCACTCCTTAGGTCTTGTCCTTGACCTTGGTGCTCTTGGACCATGAGTGGAAGGAGACAAGTAGGGTGGGATGTGTAAGAGACCAAATTTGTAATGATTCCAATCAATAAATAAAAATCAAAACCAAATAGATCAGTGATCAAATTTTTTAGATTATGAGAACACGTATATTCAGTGGAGGCTAGAAGGGATATTTGTGAAGATTTGCTAGATCTCTAAAATTATACAGAATATCTTCTTTACTGAGTTGAGGTGGGACAAAAGTAACATAGCCCTATGAAACCTTCACAAATATCCCTTCTTTGGCCTCCACTCATACCTCTTCTCAGAATCTGGAAACTTTTCAAAGAAATAGGTGATGAACATGCAAATTTTCCCAAGCACTACCGGGAACTGACCCAGAAACACATGTACTATTGTAAAAATCATCAAAAGTCCATTTATTGTCGGGTCTAGTTCCCAATAATGCTTGGTCAAATCTGCATGTTTGTCAAATATAAATGGAATACTTTGTGCCTGACATACTTAAATGGAATACACCAACAAGTACCAAATGATGAATGCTCAATTGTTGTAATGGCAAATCATTAGAACCGTCCATTTCTAGAACTTTATTTTCTATAGTCTTAATGATTTTTCTATAGTCCTAATGATTTTTCTTATTTTTTGTCTTTTTTCCATTTTTGATTTCCTATGTTTGTGCTTGGTGACAGGATTTTGAACATTGTTGACTAAGTGTTTTTTTAAAATTTTCATGGGGTTCCGCATTGTTTGTTGCTCTTGATAAATTAGGCCTTGAATTTAAATTTTTGTTCACTATTTTATTTCAGCTTCATATTTCATTCATTTTTTATATACACATAGACTACACATGTTGATAAAAAGATGAGCTATTTGATTTAGGTTTAGTGTTCATGATTGTAAATGGTCAATATTTCTGATGATACTCCTTGGTGTATTCCATTTAAAAATAATCATGTTTCTATGGCTATGATAAATGTCCCTCTTTGTTGAGAAAATTAGAGTTGACAAAATGGTTGTTCAGCGACTGTATCTGCCATTAGAGCCATTTCATATGAATAGGGGATGAACATGCAGATTTGCGTAAGAACTACTGGGAGCTTACCCTACAACACATGTACTATTGTGAAATATCATCACAAGTCCATTTGTTGCAGGGTCTAGCTCCCAATAATGCTTGGTCGACAAATCTACATGTTTGTCACATGTGCATATACCTTCTCTAATTGACTCTTATATGCACATGTACTATTGTGAACATGGAAATTTTCCTAAGCACTACTGGGAGCTTACCCAACAACACATGTACTATTGTGAAAACCATATCACAAGTCCATTTGCTGCTGGGTCAAGCTCCTAGTAATGCTTGGTCAAATCTACATGTTTTTTGAATCTAAATAGAATACTTTGTCCCTAACATAGTTAAATGGAATACACAATACCAAATGATGAATTCTAAATTGTTGTAATGGAAAAGCATCAGAACTGTCCATTTCTAGAATTTGATTTTCTATAGTCTTAATGAGTTTTCTATAGTCCTAATGATTTTGAACATTGTTGACCAAGAGTGTTTCTTTTTATGATTATAGTCTTATTGATTTTTCTATAGTCGTAATGATTTTTCTATAGTCGTAATGACTTTTCTTATTTCTTGTCTTTTGTCCCTTTTTGATTTCCTATATTTGTGCTTGGTGACAGGATTTCGTTTCATCACCTTCTTTTGATGGTATATTTCATTCAATCTATGTGGAATAATTTTTTGTTCACTATTTTATTTCAACTTGATATTTCATTCATTTTTCATATACACAGAGACTACACATGCTGATAAAAAAAATGAGCTATTTGATTTAGGTTTACTTTTTATGATTGTAAATGGTTAATATTTCTGATGGTACTCCTTGGTGTATTCCATTTAAAAATAATCAAGTTTCTATGGCTATGATAAATGTCCCTTTGCGTTGAGAAAATTAGAGTTGAGAAAATGGTTGTTCAGTGATGATTTGTATCTGCAGGTTGCAAACAAATCATTCTTCTTCCACCAACAAGTCATTCCATTCAAGAAAGACCATGTTTGACAATATCAACCCACAACAAAATAGTGAGACAATTGCTAGATTGTGGTCTAACTTTAAAAGAAAAGGTGATGGAAAATGTTATTGTCCCTGCAAAATTTGTAAGGGCTTAAAGACTCAAAGATATCTAATCAAAACAACTGAGGAACATTGTAGGCAGCATGGTCACATTGAAGGGGGAAACAAATTTCATCCATTGGTATGCATTTTAATAATTTATAAAATACATAAGACATGATTTGATGATTACATCATGGTCATGGTTAATTTAAGATCATCATTTTGATATAGGTCAACTACCTTGGGTTTCATGTTATGGACCATGAAAATCCAGAGAATGTGGATTTCTAAATGAGGGAACATGGAGGTGTGAATATCGAAGTAGAAGGTAATGATCCCATGGAAGAAGATCATGATGATCAAGAAGATCACGATGATCAAGATGATGATGATGATGCAGATAAACTTGATGTACCTATACTTGAGAAGGCATACGAGCCCCTATACGAAGCCTCCCAAACAACTCTTCTTTCCGTTGTATTGTTGTTGGTGAACTTGAACGTTATGAATGGTTTATCCAACGTAGCAATGACACGTATGCTAGGGTATGCCATGTCTTTTCATTTTTTAGTCATAATTTCCTTACAGTTAACAAAGGGTGAATCATGTAGCAATTAATATTCTTTATATTAACAAATTATATTTTTGGTCGTAGGTTGATAGGTGAGTGTTTTTTACCACCACCAAACATTCTACCTCAATCGTACTGATAATTATCTTCAATTATGAAAGATATTGGGATGGAGTATCAAACAATACATGCATGTTCGAATGATCATATTATATATCATAAACAACATGAATTTGCAATAGAATACCCTGATTGTCATATTAGTAGATATTGATAAGATCAAATAAAAAAAAGGTGCCTCACAAGGTTCTTCGATATATTCCCATTATTCCACGTCTGCAACGATTATTTAAGTGCAATAGCTTGGCACAATTTATGGATTACCATGCACACAATAGAAGTCGAGATGATATTATGCGAATGCCTATGGATGGTTTGACATTTAAGGAAATAGAGGAAACTTGGCCACACTTTAAAGAAGAACCTCATAATCTCAATCTTTCATTGGCAGCGAATGGTGTCAATCTGTTTGGAGAGATGAGATCTGTTTACTTGGTGTGGCCTATTTTTGTTATAAAAAATAACATTCCTCTTGGATGTCCATAAAGAGGGATCACATAATGTTGGCAATGATTGTTTTAGGTATTTTTTTATTTAATAGTCATCTAAATTAATTTATTATAAATAATCCATCAAAATGGTCATAATAATTATGTAATATTTTTGTTCATTCAACTAGGTAAGTACCAAGTTAAAAATATGAATGTATATATTGAGCCCCTTATTGACGATTTGATGGTGTTATGGAATGGGGTCACTATGTATGACATCTCTAGACCAATAGGAAAAAGACAATTTTAATTCCATGCAATGCTTATATGGACAATACATTATGCCCCTGGGCTAACACATTTTTGTGGTATGTTCTCTTCTTAACACCCTTTTTTTGGTATGTTATAGTGCTAACAAAAATTACATATTTAGTCCAATTATACACGATCTTGTAGGTCTTCAGACAAAGGGAAAATTTGCATGTCCAGTTTGTGGTCCAAAGATAAAATCTCATCATTCAAAAAGTTTAGGAAAGCGGGTGTTCGATGAGCATAGACACTTTCTCCATAGAAATCATAACTATTGAATTACCATAAAACATCTTTTCAATGGGAAAGAAGAGACTACATCAAAGCCACTGAGAATGACACCTTGCCTGTGGAAGTTGGAATACAATAAAATAAATCTTCGAGGTAATGTCATTCCATCTAATGGTTTTTATTTGAAATTTATATTTTGATATTGTGTTTTATTTACTGATGATATAATTGATGCTTGTGAAGGTCGTCAAGGCATTAATGACCAACTTCCAAAAGGACTAAAAAGTTATCCTACACAATTTAGTAGGTTGTCGTACTACGAGCAACTCCCAATCATGCATTTGTTTGATGCTATGCATATTGGAAAGAATGTAACATAGACATTATGGAAAATATTGGATGGAAGGTGTGACAAAGACAAAATTGTCAAAATTTGTAGTGACATTGAAGAATCCAATCATGCAATGAAAAATGTCATTCGATCAAATAAAAATGGAGACCAAATTGATACAAGTGACCTTACTTGGTTATTATCGGAGCAACAAAGCAATGTTATAAAAGAAGTAAAAAAAATGATTTCCCATAGGATTTTCTGCGAACATAAACAATCTCATATGAAAGAAAAGTGAATTTGGGCCAGGGATGAAAACACATGATTGACATACATTTATTAAGATAATTCATGTTATTTTGTATTCACTATATATTTGTATACTGCATGTAGTTTTCATTATATTATTTTATAATCTATTGATAAGATCATTTTACAAATATTGCAGTACGTTCTACCTCTATCTCTCCCACACCACTTCGAAAATAGTGTCAAATAAGTTATATATGATCTTGGAAAATACATGAGGTGGTTGTCATCAAAAGAAATCAATAAAGAAGATATAAAATATTAGAAAAGAAAAATTCCTCATCTTATGTGTGAAATAAAAAAGTGTCTACCTTCAACTTTTTTCAATACACAAGAACACTACCCCACACATCAAGTTGAGGAGATTGAATTGTGTGGACTTGTACAAACTAGGTCAATGTGGATGGTTGAGAGACACTTGAAATTTTTGAAAGGCTTGGTTCGACATAGAGCACATCCTGAAGGTTATATGGTGGAGGGATATATGGTATACCAGACCATGGTGTACATTAGTATATATCTTCCTAAGTTTGCAGCAAAGATCCATGTAGATCGTATTTGGGATCCTAAATCCATTAAAAAATTTGAAGGGGAGTACTTGATGGGGAAAGGTAGATTGACGAAAGTGATAGGTAATTATAAGATGTTATTGTAGTTAATTAATTCTTATAAATCTTCAATATAAGTTATTTGTAATTGGTCTATTTTTTTATACAGTTGGTCGAGAGTGGGATGCAATACATTTGTATATTGCGAACAATCTTGATTGGATGACAATATGGATTGAACGATGTCAACAAAATGGTTTCTCATTAATATGGGAAGGTGTTGCTTCATTGGTTAGAGAATCTCATCATAATGGAGATTCCAATGTTACACTAATGGTAATTGATCTAGTATACGGTTTAAGAGGTAGAGAGGTACGTAAAAAATTATTAATGATCATGACCCATATGTTTCATATCAAATCACAATGCAAATAATTTTCACACGCTTGAAAAATTGCAGGTCAAGCATCACAAAGCTATGTACTATCATGGCCACAAATTTTGCATAAAAAGTTGGATGACACGAAGAAAACTTGTGATTCTAGGATAACTACAGTCTTCGAGGTCACTAATATATCATCTAGAAATGACATACATCCTTAATAATCTCAAAATTGATACTATGGCATCTTGGATGATATACTTGAGAGAAATTTTAACTCCTTCACATTAGTTATATTCATCGTCAAATGGTACAAGCTATGACTGAATCAAAATGATCCTAATAGAACTGTTATTCAACATGATAATGGATTTACAATGATTAATACAAGGTCATTTGAGCCAGTTGGAGATGAGCCCTATGTTCTTCCAAGCCAATGTGAGCAAGTGTTTTATTTAGAGGTTCCACATAAACCAGGTTGATCATTTGTTGTTAGACATGATCCAAGAGGAAGACTGATAAAGTATAATGTGATGGAAGAAGAAGATATTGAAGATGAAGAAGAAGAAAAAGAAGATGATGAAGAAGAAGATGGTGGTGGTGGTGGTGGTGATGATGATGATGATGATGACGATGACGATGATGATGATGATAGTGGTGATGATGGTGATGATGATGATGATGATAGAGATGATGATAAGATGGATGAAGAAGATGATTAATGACATGATTAAACTGTACAAGGTATGTGATTTAGTTATTTATATTTATTTATATTGATTAGTATATATATTTAATATTGATTTATTGATTTCAATTCTAATGATTACAACATATGTGATTTATAATTACCAATATATTGCTTATGATGCTCAATTAATTATTGCTGATACATGTATATATTTTGTTTGATTGTCACCCTTTCTAGAAACAGGCAATTGACTAAACACATTGTCACCCCTTTTGTTGACGATCTTGCATTCCATATATAAGGTAAAGGTAATTTGTTCATGTTTATGATCTTGCATATTGTTCATGTTGTCTTCTACGTAATTTGTAACATACGTATCATGTCACTTTTAGCTAACTTAAGATAAATGATTCACATATGCATTAGTGAAACTACCTTAGTTTAGTTACAACATATGTGATTTACAATTACCAATGTATTACTTATGATGCTCAATTAATTGTTGTTGATACATGTATATATTTTGTTTGATTTATACCCTTTCTAAAAACAGGCAATTGACTACACACATCGTCACCCCTTTTGTTGATGATCTTGCATTCCATATATAAGGTAAAGGTAATTTGTTCATGTTTATGATCTTGCATATTGTTCATGTTGTCTTTATATAATTTTTAGCATACGTATCATGTAATTTTTAGCTAACTTAAGATAAATGATTAACATATGCAGGAAATTTAACCCCTTTGACGAGGATCTTACATAGTGACATGGATCAACAGGTATAAGTCAATAAATAGACATAATTTTCTTATATTCTTCTTGTTTATCACTGAGCACATATGTTATAAATAGACATATTATATAATCATATAATGTGTCGAATAATCGACGCATAAAGTTTGACATGTTATATTCTTATTGTTTATCCTTTTATATGATTCCTATTTTTTTGTGCCTTTCCTTCATTTTCAACTTACATTTTATATCTCTCATGTATAGACAAAGAAGAACCGTATGGGTCATGACTCAATTCAAGACTTGATTATTCTATATATATTATTTAATTATTATCAAAATTCTATTTGAAGTGGGGACATGACAATATCTCATTTGATGGATTGCAGGACCCACCAAATAGGTACTTATTAGATCTATCTTCCTCGAATGAGGGAAATGTAGGAATGGTAGATGAAAGTTTGACATGTAGTACGGCTAAAATAGGGAGATCAACTAGAGGTCAAAAAATTAGAAAAAAATTCAATAAACGCATGCAATTTTTCCTTGCTAAAGGGGGGACATGTTCTTATGATGATGAGACCAAATGCGACATCAAGGTGCCCTTTCAGTACACACATCTTGAGAAAGAATGGGTACCCAATGAGCTACCTCTAATTAAATCTGATTTTTATGTTAACGAGAGGATATATTGCATAGTTCCATCCTCATTAATTAATGTGATAAAGGTATGTTATAACAAAGTTGTTGAATTGATGGAGTATGTAAGACCTTGTTACAATTACAGTGATTAGATGCAGATTGTTCAATATAAAAAAAAGTATGCATAGGTATGCACTATCAGAAAATTATATACAATGGAAAGAAAATGATCAAAGTAAAAGATTTTCTATGTATGGGACCTTCCTCAACTAATAAGCAACCCAATTGCATATTTGAGGTGCGTGAGGGGAATCGTATTTTTGTATGTGCGATAAAATCAATAAGTGCAAGGTAAGAACTGCTAATAGATTACCATTTAAATCGCATAGATACAAACAAAGTTACTATCATGAGGGTGGTAAGTACTATATACCATTTAAACTAACCTCAAGTTTATGACTCCAATATACCATTTTATTAATAAGTTTTTTTTGCTAAGTCTATTACTTTCAGTTCACTGAAGTTTTTATATTTAATCTTTGTCACAGGACAACATAGATCCCCCACATGATAGAGGCCGTGGGGATGCTCCTCCCACCCAATCTTTAGCAATGGTAAACCTTATTGTAATTGTATAAATTAGATAGTTGAAAAATGTTATATTATTATGTTATTTTATTTAGGGTTTTAGAGTTATTCTGATAGTTTTACTAATATTCCTGTCACAAATTGATGTTCAGGATAGGGGAAAAGCACTTGCAACAACAAAGGAAATAGTTGTAGATACAGATGAGGATATCCCAAAAATCCCCAATATACTAAATACGGTGAAGAAAAAACTTAAAAAAGTCAATGTAAAAATTATTATCATTTTGGAAGATGCAAATCCAATTGAGGAGATGCTGAAGAGGATAGATGAATTGATGGTGCAAGCACGTCGTTATGAAGTAAGCAGTAATGAATATTTAGTTATAACAAAAGTTCAATAAAGGTTTATATTTTATACTCTTTTATGTCATGAACTAAAATATGTATATGTTCTTGTTACAAGATTTTTTGTTTGCTCAAGTACGTGGTCATGGACATCGCGGTGAGGCCGGTACTAGCAGAGCTCTAACCACCTCATGTAAAATAATCCTTAAGTTAACAAGTTACAAAGAATTTTTTCTTTGGAACATTCAAAAACTTCATTGGACTTATTGATTAGAAGTGTATATTTTTCATTGGACTTACTGATACTGTAGATACAGCTATAGGAAAAGGTACAGTTACAACTAATTCAAAATTTTTAAGAAATTTTTCGCTCAAACTTTATTGAAAGCTACTCTTACTTTTATTATTTTAGAATGTCTTTGCTAACAATGTATTGTTCAGGTGATCAAGTGTAGGCAACTCCTCCTGGAAGGTCGACCAACGTCCATCCGAGATTTCTGAGTGCAATGTTAGCAACAAGGGGCATGCAAACATCAACGCCTTCACGATTTATGCCTGGTAAATCCTTGTTTTTCTATATTTGGTTTTGTGTTAATTATGATTTAATAATTTATACTTTAATCTTGGGTGCATCTCATAGTGGATTAATTTTGTGGAGTAGGAGATACACTGGTGCTGTCTGCTACACCATATACATATCAAAGTACATGTATTGGTGATAATTAATCATCATTCCCTGGATCTACCCATGTTTCTAACATGATAGTTATTCAGACATCATTGTTGATTGATGATAAAGAATTGATGCCTTTAAAATGTCTTAAGCTTCTAGGTACTTTAAAATTATTATTATTTATAATGTAATATGCATTTACCTATTCATAACAAGTTTTGGATTGATGATCCCATGACATTTTTGTAGGAAACGATTCTTTTTATAAGATGCTTTATGACTTCACATTGAAGATATTCGGGCCCACCATACATACAAGGTGGAACATCATAAGTGAAATAACCCTATCCTACTATTTTTATTTTATATCATTAATTGGTACAATATTTTTCCTTTCATTAGGCCTTTTCTTTTACTATATTCAAGGTACACAAGTTTAGTTAATTTTTCTATCTAACAATTTTGTGTTTTTTCTTAAAAGGTGGAACTTGCAAGAAAAAAAATTAAAAGATCAGCTCATAAAAGATTTAGAGCATGAGTTTGGTAGTAACATTTTTGAGGAGACGAAAATTTTAGAAAAAGTTGCCAAACATCTTAAGACTGTGAGGGACTCATATAGAAGGAGTCTCGTCTAGAACCCAAAGTACAAGTGTCCTCCCTTTATTTTAGTGAGGGATTGGGATGAGTTCATTTTGGATGCAAAGGAGAAAGGGGATGCTCAAAGAGGAATTACACTAGAAAATGAGAGAAGAAGGCATGCGATAGTATTAACTACTAGTAGAATGTAATAATGCACTAATTAGTGATCTTTATATCTATATCATCTAACATATTTCAAACTCTTCATAGGTTGCATGACACATCAAAGGCAACAAAGGCCAAACAACAAAAGATTGGGCAGCAAAAACTTGGCTCTGGTGGATAATAAAAAATTAAAGCACAAATTGTAAGTAGCAGTAAATGAATTCCAGATCAAAATTATTTATAAAATGCAAATAATTTTGTCTAATCAAAAAATGCAGGGCTCATATTTTAATTTAGAGGCCACGATAGAACACAAAAAAATTGTCTTCAAGGAAGGCTATCAAGCTATGGCTGAACACCTACACCAAGCTTCCACTGGCCCAACCCAAGAGTCTCCTACATTGGTTGAACAGGTAAATATGCCAAAAAATATATTTGAAATTGAATACTTGAGAAACAATTTATTTGATGTTAATTTCAAACATAAATTGACTATTTTTGTTTTTAAAAAGCAAACAATGATAATAATGTGCATGACATTGCAATGCAGTCTCGTAATCCTAACACAGAACCTACGCCGCATGATGAAGGCCCTGATGTGCATCGTAGTGCTGATGGAGGTGTTCATTTGTTATTGGAAATTAATTATGTAATTATTAATACAATTTAACATCTTAAATTGAAATTGGTGTAACATTTTTGTGTATATTTTAGAGCATACAGTCATGTTGAACGAGTGGAGGATGTTCAGAGTGATCACCATGTAGATGATGTGGCACATTTAGGTAAAGAAAATCTATGTTTTGTTCTTTTAAATTTATTTTTTGATTTATAGTTCTTTTAATTAATGAAATACTTGTAACACTAATATAAAATGGTGTGAATTTAACCCATGACGTAGTTGTTACTGCAGCGGACCCCCATTTGGTGTAGCAGCCTCCTGTTCCTGAATAGATGAGGAGGAGACATGTGTTGAGATTAGAACTAGTAGAGGAGGGGAATGATGAGGATATTGATGCTTTGCTTAGCCGTTACATTATAAAAATGAGCGAAAAACCAAAAAAGAAATGATTGTAATTAACATTTTTTGCTAATGAAAGAACATTGCCTTAATGGATGTAATTTTGTACTAGTAAATGTTGATGAATGATGTGTTAATCAATTATTCATGAATGTTGTGTGTTAATGAATTTTAAGTGTTAATGAATGTTATGTTATTATAATGATGGAATGTTATATTTCAAAAATGGATGAATGAATGAATGAATGTAATTAGGTGTTAATGGGGAATTTAGGGTGATGTTAGGAGGGGGGGAGGGGTCAAATGAGCTTCCACCTTCATGTGGTTGGCCTTGTTAAGTAGATAATATTAAACTATTCTTGAAACCAAGTGAAGCTCAAACTAAACCAATGACGTAGATTCAATGGTCAAAAACACCTACTTCTTATTCCATATTATTTCTCATTCACTTTAAGAAATATTTTACTTCTTAAACATGTTCATCAACCAATCTGTGTCACCATGTTCATCAAATTAGATTTGTAGATAAGAGAGTGAAAACTGCAAAGTAAAGCTCGATAGAAGATCTCAAATATACGCCTAACAAAGAATCACATTTTATAAATTCTATGGCTCACTAAGGTTGATAGGATAGTGGATGGGTATAATTGTATTAGGGATGGTGGAATTGATGTTATTAACATCAAAATATGTTAGATCCACCTTGGGTAGACCCTAGGAGTAATTCTGTCAAGTTATGCACAACATTGCAAAATGTTGTCAACATCATTTGTTGCAAAAGTTGCTAAATGACAACTACTCTCCACCTATTCATCTAATCATCAAACCCTTGTTCCTAGGGTCATTTATCTAGGCCCTATGCAAAATCAACTTCATAATCATCTCCAGATCAATTCACTGGTTCTAACACATCATTATGGATACAAACATCCATATTCCATCATCTAATGCAAATTTTCTGAATGGAAAATGCTTCCCAAGTGATTGGTGTCAAACTGGCTCTCCTTCACTCAAGAAATTCCACCATTATGTGGTCTTCAACATCAACACCCCTTATCCTTGCATAGGAAAATTATAATACAAGGATAATATACATCTTTTAAACCTCTCCCACCAATCACAGTGGCCGCAAGGGTGGGAGAGTGATGCGGAGGTGCTGTGGTGGTATTCATTCTGCAAATGATGAGGGACTTCACAAATTCCTTTTCCACTTATCTAGTAGACTTCCACAAGGATCATCTCCTTTGATCCACCACAAACTATGACCAATCTGAGTGCATAAACAACTTATGGTACCACCAACCACTCAAAATCATTGAAAACACCTCAATGTCCCTCAATCCAATCAGTGGATTTGACCAAATCACTTTATCAAGCCAAGATCTCAAACCGAGTGCTAAACTAGGCTTATTCTCCTAGTAGCCCTGCCAGACTAGTTTTCCTAGGTTCTTGAAAATATTTCCCAAAACACTTAGGAAAAAAAATACATATTAGGATACCCTTTTTAGAGTTAGACAACATATCTTGAAATCAAGTACAACTCTTTTGGACCATCTGTCCAAAAAATGACTGGTGCACTGTAATTACCCCTCCATTAGGCCTCCTATTATAAAGCAAGTTCTATCTACTCATCCACCCATACTTCCCTAACCATACACAAAATCTATATGTAGTTCCAACCCAAATATTTTCAAATTTGTAAGAAGTTTCAATTTGTTTTAACACCCCAACAACCTAACCCTCTCTTTTAGGCCATATACCCTAGGTTTGCTCAAATAAACACCTCTACACCTTTCTAGATCCCTTAAATGGATCTAACATCATCCCTTGACCATATCATGACTATCCAAGCATATAAAAGTGGTCCTCAAATGCACTAATCATCTAGACCATGACTAGTCCAGTTTTAGTGACCCTTCAATCAGTGAATCTCATCAATTTGAGATCAATCACTGCCATCCCCTACATGTCCTACAATAAATCCATAAGGAAAAATATTGATAAAACCAATGTATCCTTCTTCATATCCCATATCACCCTTGTTTGAGAGGATTCATTCATAACTTGTCATGACACCCAAACAATACACAGTGTATACTCTGACTATACAGGAACAATCACCTCTATACGGTTTTCAAACACACTAAAACTTCTCCAAAATCCTTTTAATGTATTAAGGAATGTAACATAATATTAAACCATCTATTTATATTCATATTCTCCATGAAAGAGTAGTTTTGAGAATCAAATACACCAATTGTACCCTCACGGACAGTGACAGGGTCTTTTGAAATGTATTTACATTTTATTGTATCAAGACATATGTTACAATGTTTTTGTGACAAAAAACTCTTAAAAATATCTTCTTACTCCTCTCCCCTCTCCTAACTCATGACTACACCATCAAATAGCAACACCAAAGATCGATTGATGGTTAACTTCCCTGTTAACTGCACACAGTTAGTTATTATGACTGTTATAATTAGTTTTTTATTTATGTTGGTTGTCTAGTTGTCAACTTCGAAAAATTCTACCCCTTTTCATTCATATCAACCTTTTAGAAAGGTTATCCTACTTCCACTTCCCTCCTAAACCCTTGCTAATCCTAACTAAGCCTTTGTTTAGGCCTATTTTGCCATTATAGGCAGATTACACACTTTGGCACTTTTAGTACTTTTACAACATTTTATTGGCCCTAGTGGCCACATTACATTTATTATAGACCTTAAAGGTCTTTAGATCCCTCTACTAGGCTAGGATCAACATAATGACCCTTAATGACCCCCCTAGGTGCATTTTGAAATTATAATGCCATTCACCTCCTATTACATGCCTTTATATGTCTAGGCTTATTACATTCAAATGCATCAAATACAAAATGGACCACAAGTCCAATTACATCCATATTTTGATCCTTCTAGATCATTCAACCTTCATGAGTCTAAATGAATCTCTTTTCATGCCTTTTCCAGGGTGCCTGCACTAGAGAGTTACATCAACTTAAAGGATTTCAACCCAGCAATGCTGACTGTACCCAAAAATCAGTCACAGACCCAAATACCAGTCAATCTCCTTGTCTCAAGAACAATCCAAACATAGTATAGTTGCTTAAACATGTAAATAATGATGGAATACAACTAATTGAATACCTGAATGACTTGAAGATCAGTGATTAGAGATCACCGAGTATTGGAATGATATGTAAGATAATTAAATCAATTATTTTTTTGTCATTGATGTCAACTAGTTTTAACAGTACTTATCATGATAGTTGCAAACATCTAAACATTTGTAAAGAGGAGAGAAAAGATGAAGAACTGAGATATCTACATGGAGGAAGATGGATATGACAGATGAGGATAAGGAATACTTTGGGTAACTTATTGATGAGTCTATGATTTCATATAGTTGACTTGATTATGTTGCATTAATCTATTATAAAGTTGGAAGAAAAACTTAACAAAGCAGTGTGGTCGGTAAATGAAGCACTTCAGTATAAACCGAGCCAGTGTAGTGTATACCGAGCGACAATATTAACCAAGCTTGTGTTCACCGATGCATTTCTTCGTTAATCGAGTATGGATGAAAGTATTTCATACTTAAGTTTAGTCGACAAAAATTGATGAGTTGTAAAGAGTTATGATTTCGAGATTGAGGATAAAGTTTGTTACAAGATCCATGACTAACAAAATTTGGAGAAGATCTAAGGGATGGAATTGAAATGTGTTACTGACACAACCGTCGAAGAAATTTTAAGAGGCAAAATCAATGGAGATTAAGCAGAAAAATCTGATGGTTGATATGAAAATGGTTTATCTGTCTATATAAGAGATATTGGTTTCATTGTTGAAACATGCTGGAATATAGATTGCAAAGATTTTGCGTGAATATAGTTTCATGCATGCCTAATCAGACTGGTTGAAGGAGAACCAAACTACAGAACAACACCGAGCATCAGAGAGCTATTACCGAGGGACAGTAAGTTAATGAATGTTGAAGAAGTGAATTGATATATTGATCAGAGGATTTGTATGGGCTTAGAATAGATCTGAATGTTTGCAATTTGAGTTGTATTGTAACCAGATCAATTATTGTTTCAGTTTAACCATTGATACAAAAAAATCTCTTAACCGAGTGGACTTAGCCGTCTTATGATATACCCCATGTCATTCAATGAATGTACATTGTTATCCTATCGACCCCATAGTGAATGTTGGTTGAACGATAATTGTTAGTCTTAAATCCTCTAACAAGGTCACACCTAACAATGTGTTTGTAACCTTTAACAGGGTTGGGTCTTCACCGAGCTCACTTTAGAAGAGTGAAATGTATTTTGGGTTACCGGTCCCAGGTGGTTTTTCCCTTAATAGGGTTTCCACATTAAATCTTTGTGTTATGTGTTTTTGTGATGATTGATTTGTTGTCATACTTTACATATTTCATATTTGATTTGGTTGGTAATCACTGTGAGTAATTAATTGGTAATCGGTAAAGGCACAAACAGTTTAGTATTTTATGTTACCGAGTTGCAGAAGTTTGTTGAATTTGTTTAAAGAGATACATTTTGTAATTGGGACTATTGGATAGCTGATCTAACTGATTCAACCCCCCTCTCAGTTATTCTAACAATCGGTACTAGAGCATTGGTTGCTTGGAATAGAGTTTTAAGGACTTCAATAGAAAGATCACAAAATGTATAAGAGGGAGGTGCCGAAGTTGAACAAGGACAACTTTACTATATGGAAAAGTCGAATGAAACTTCACATATCCAGAATCAGAGATTTTGCCTTACATCTACTTGAGAATGGCTACTTACAACCACCGACCGAACCTTTGACTCTTGATCAATTGAAGGACCGACATGAACACAACATGACTATGATAGAGATTGTTGCTGCTCTATCAGATGTTGAATTTGAGGATGTCAAAGATTGTATTACTTCAAAGGAAATGTGGGACAAACTAGCTCAAGTCTATGGTGGTGATGTTAATGTCAAAATAGCTAGAGCTGAAAGCCTAAGAGGCAGGTTTGACGATATGAAAATGAAAGAAGGAGAGAATATAGTATAGTATACAAACCAAATAAAGGAGGTAGTCAATGCTATCAAAGGATTTGGTGGTCATTGATGAAGATATAGTGGTAAGTAAAATTCTAAGGACCTTGTTGCCTGCTTATGCAATCAAAATATCAGCTATACATAAAATGAGGTCTGCACGTGGCAACACTCTTACTCTTGATAGTCTGATTGGTAAACTAACAACTGTTGAGTTGAACAATTTTGATAATAGTATTGTACCGTTTGTTGAGTCTGCTTTCATGTCTTCTTGAAGATCGGTAAGTCTAGCAATAGAAATAATAGGGATGACAATGACAGTAACACTGATGATGATCTTGATGAACTTGAAGCTCTTATGGCTTGGAGGTTACCTAAAGGTAAAGGTAGATACAAGGGTAAATTGCCTTTAGCATGTTTTAACTTTAAAGAAGTTGGTCATATTGCTGCTAGATGTCCAAACAAGAAATAAGATGATAGATACAAAGATTGATCTGGTGAAGGAAGCTATGGGAGGAGAAACAACAGAAGTTACCGACACTACAATAGAGATAACTGAGATAACAATGATAAGGGAAAAAAGGTATGTTACATTGTTGAAGAGAATGATACTGATACTAACACAGATGATGATGTTGAAGTAGTATTTGTTGCGATGAAGGATGATTCTAAGGAAGAAGAAAGGTATGTAGAGACAACACTCATTTCTAAAGTTAATAAAAATGATACATGGATCATTGATAGTGGCTGTACACATCACATGACTGGTGATGAAGAAAATTTTGATCATCTTGGGAAATATAATGGAGGTCCTATAAAAATAGGTAATGATACACCATCTATGGTTAGAGGAAAAGGATCTTTACTGATAAATGATAAAATCAAATGTGATAATGCTTATTGGGTAGAAGGACTAAATTACAATTTGCTAAGTCTGGCATGACTTAACAACTCAGGTCACCAAGTAGCTTTTGAGAGCAAGAAGGTAAAGATATTTGATGATGGAGGAAAACTTGTTGGAACAAGAGCACAATCCAAATGTAACTTGTTTTATCTTGACAATGTCGAGTCTTCTTATTTATTGATGAACAATGAGGATGCATGGTTATGGCATAAAAGGTTATGTCATGTAAACTTTGATAACATGATCAAGATCAGTAGAAAGAAAAAGATTAGAGGTTTGCCTAGCCTAACAAAGCCTGATCATGTTATGTGTCATGAATATCAAAAAGGAAAAATGACAAAATCTAGTTGTAAGAGTAAAGACTATTCAACAAAGAGAATCTTGGAGTTAGTTCACACCAACTTATGTGGTCCCATGAGAACTTAGAGCTACTATGGAGATAGATATTTCATTTTTTTTGTTGATGATCACACTAGACTGATGACTGTAATGTTTTTAAAAGAGAAATATGAGGCATTTAAAATGTTTAAATGGTACAAAGCAAAAGTAGAGAAAGAAATCAGGAAAGAACTTAAATGCTTAAGATCTGATAGAGGTGGTGAGTTTATTTCAGATGAATTCACTAACTATTGTAATGAGCATGGTATAAAAAGATAGGTTTCTGCTCTGAGAACACCTCAGTAGAATGGGATTGCTGAAAGGAGAAATAGATCAATTGTTGATTGCGCGAGGACACTGATGATAGAAAATAATATTGCTCAAAAATATTGGAGAGAGGCAATTAGCACAGCTATATATGTTCTGAACCGAGTATAATTGAAGAAAGACACAAATAAAACACCCTACGAGTTATGGTTTGGTCACAAACCGACTGTAAGTTACTTCAAAATTTTTGGTAGCAAATATTTTATTCTGAAAGATGGTAGGAACGGGAAATTTGATTCAAAAGGGGATGAGGGAATATTTCTGGGATATTCTACTAAAAGAAAAGCTTACAAGTGTCTGAATAAGGTTACTAATAAGATGATTAAAAGTGCTAATGTCAGAGTTGATGAATTTGATGATAAAAATGGTGAAGAAAGCACTAAGGAGCTAGAAGACTATGGTAGATTCACTTATATTGAACATCTAGAGTACCTGCCGAAGCCACAGGCTGAGTCAACCGAGCATCAGGAGAAGAACACCGAGGAACAACAAAGGGAAACCAAGGATCAGGAAGAAGCTACCGAGTAAGTAAATGAAGCTGAACAGGATGAACAACAAAGAAGAGATCAAGTGCTGACAATATTTGTCAGAAGACATCATCCTGAGAACCAAATCATTGGAGACAAGCAAGCTGGCATGCTAACAAGAAGTAAGTTAAGACAAGGTACATGCTTAGTTTGTGAGTTTCAACTAAAAAATGTTAAGGTTGCACTGGATAATGATGAATGGATAAATGCAATGAATGAAGAGATAGAAAAAATTAAGAAAAATAAGACATGGACTTTAGTACCTAGACCAAAAGATAAGAATGTTATCGGTACTAAATGGATTTTCATAAATAAGCTGAATGAGAATGGAGAAGTTACAAGGAACAAAGCTAGACTTGTTTGCAAGGGATATGCACAGGAGGAAGGTATTGATTATGGTGAAAATTTTGCACCTGTTGTTAGACTAGAAGGAGTCCGCATGTTACTTGCATATGCTGCACATAAGAAGTTTAAAGTCTATCAAATGGATGTTAAGTCTTCTTTTCTGAATGGGATACTAGAAGAGGAGGTCTACATAGAACAACCAGAAGGGTTTGTTGATCCAAAATAGAAAGACATGGTATGTAGACTACACAAAGCTTTATATGGTTTAAAGCAAGCACCAAGAGCTTGGTATGAATGATTGCATACTTATCTTTTAAGTATTGGTTTTGTAAGAACTAGTGAAAACAATAATTTGTATATGAAAGGAGAGTCTAATGACACTATTTTGATTACTGAAATATTTGTGGATGATATAATTTTTGGAGGATAAGATCATATATGTAAATCATTTGCTGATGAGATGAGAAAAGAATTTGAAATGTCTATGTTTGGACAGATAAAGTTCTTTCCAGGCTTGCAGGTTATTCAGCAAAATGATGGAATTTTAATCACACAATCAAAGTACATAAAGGAAGTATTGAGAACATTTGGCATGGAAGATGCTAAACCAGTTGGAACACCGATGGTCACAGGCTACAAATTAACAAAAGATGATGAATCTACAGAGGTAAACTAGACATTGTACCGATCTATGATTGGTAAACTGATGTATGTAGTACTTAGTAGGCTAGATATTGCACATGCAATAGGGATTGTTGCTAGATTTCTTGCCAATCCAAAGTATTCACATATGGTTATAGTAAAAATAATCTTGAGATACCTGAAGAAAACATAGGACTATGGATTATGGTATCCTAAGAAAGGAAAGTTTGAACTAAGAGTCTACAACAACACATATTGGGTTGGAAATATAGAAGACATAAAGAGTACAACCAGAGGAGCATTTTTCTTTGGTGAAAGACTTGTTACTTGGAAAAGTAAGAAACAACCTTGTATTTCTTAGTCTACTGCTGAAGCAGAGTATGTTGTTGCTACTACAAACTGTTCAAACATTGCTTATATCAAACAAGTGTTGGAAAGGATGAATGAGGTAATCACTGAGCCAATGATTATATATTGTGACAATAGTAGTGCAATAAATATTTTTAAGAATCCTGTAATGTACTCAAAGACCAAGCATATTTCTATTAAGTATCACTACTTAAGAGAACAAGTACAAGAGAAGCAAGTCAAACTGGAATATGTTACATCAAAGGAGCAACTTGCTGATATTTTTACCAAGCCTCTACCGAAGGATACTTTTGAGTACTGGAGGACTAGACTTGGGGTTTGTCCCCTGTCTACTGGTCACTAATGTGATATGGAGGTTACATCAGCCTAATCTTATCAGAAGATCATTCATGTTGATGCAACATAGCTCACACTTTGGATTCTGTCTAAGGTTGTGAAAGATTTCAGGAACTAGAACAAAGATTTGCATATCAGTATACCGAGACACATTGTCTGCACCGAAAAACAAAGAGTCACTTGGCTATTGCAAAGTTGTATGTTTTATGTTTTTCTTTGGCATTGTTGTCAAAGGGAGAGATAAACAATATGATGAACATATCAAGATCACATCTATCTAAGGGAGAGATAATCTAAGAAAGTTAGGGAGAGTCTTGAAGATTTGTTGTTGAGAATAGAAGGAATCTAAGAGTTGAAAAGATTAATTTGCAGAAGAAAGTCTACACTTGCAATGTTGTCATATAACGAAGTGATTAAACAAATTAAATATCAAGCTAGGGAGAGCTTACTGAGCTACAACATTTTCTTACATAGTTGTAGAATACATGTTTGGTATGTGTATGGTATATTTCATATTTCTTGAGTTGCCATCAATGCCAAAGGGAGAGATTGATGAACTACAACTGATTGAATACCTAAATGAATTGAAGATCAGTGATTAGAGATCACCAAGTACTAAAATTATATGTGAGATAATTAAATCAGTTATTTTGTTGTCATTGATGTCAACTAGTTTTGACAGTACTTATCATGATAGTTGCAAACATCTAAACATATGTAAAGAGGAGAGAAAAGATGAAGAACTGAGATATCTACATGGTGGAAGATGGATATGACAGATGAGGATAAGGAATACTTTGGGTAACTTATTGATGAATCTATGACTTCATATAGTTGACTTGATTATGTTGCATTAATCTATTATGAAGTTGGAAGAAAAACTTAACAAAGCAGCGTGGTCGATAAATGAAGCACTTCAGTATACATCGAGCCAGTGTAGTGTATACCGAGCAACAGTACTAACTGATCTTGTGTTCACCAACACATTTCTTCATTAACCAAGTATGGATGAAATCATTTAATACTTAAGTGTAGCTGACATAAATTAATGAGTTGTAAAGAGTTATGATTTCAAGATTGAGGATAAATTTTGTTACAAGATCCACGACTGACAAAATTCGGAGAAGATCTAAGGGATGGAATTGAAACGTGTTACTAACACAACCACCAAAGAAAGTTTAAGAGGTAAAATCAATGAAGGAGATTAAGTGGCAAAATATGATGGTTGATATGAAAACAGTTTATCTGTCTATATAAGAGATATTGGTTTCATTGTTGAAACATGCCAGAATATAGAAGACTGCAAACATTTTGTGTGAATACAGTTTCATGCATGCCTGATCAGACTGGTTGAAGGAGAACCGAACTGCAGAACAACACCAAGCGTCAGAGAGGTATTACCAAGGGACAGTAAGTTAATGAATGTTGAAGAAGTGAATTGATATATTGATCAGAGGATTTGTATGGGCTTAGAATAGATCTAAACATCTGCAATTTGAGTTGTATTGTAATCAGATCAATTACTATTTCAATTTAACCATTGATACAAAAAAATCTCTTAACCAAGTGGACTTAACTGTTTTATGATATACCCCATATCATTCAATGAATGTACATTGTTATCCTATCGACCCCATAGTGAATGCTGGTTGAACGATAATTGTTAGTCTTAAATCCTTTAACAAGGTCACACCTAACTGTAAGGAAACTCAGGTGCGAAAATAGCTTCCTACGCTAATCTCTATAGGAGAGTATTGTGCAAATTCTTATAAATCCTTACAATTTCAGATTCGTTAACTACTTTAACAAAGATATTGCAACCACATACCATACATACAGAAAAAATAGAGAATGGCACAATGATATACCCTGGGGAAAACCTTTCGGTAAAAAACCCCAGCACTCCAAAACCTGCACAATGTATTATCTTCAACACAAAGATTACAATACACTTGCAATGCAAGTTCTTTCAGGAAATGAGAGACAAAGCCAACAAGACTTAAATTTCTGTTATATCTCTCCCATAGGAGCAGCATCATATATATAGACTCCTCTAGACCCAAAAATAGGCACAACCACCAAGACCCATGCACAAAGCCATATGTACACAGTTGTTACATGCAATCCCAAGAATAGACATCCATCCCTAGAATAGACTATGACAGCTTGTCATAGAATCCGCCAAAAATAACGGTCACAAGAGAAGTGTAAGAGAATCTGTCATACCAACCTATTTTTGGCATATTCTCTTACACACACCAACCACTTCTTCTTGGGCGCCCAAATAGGCCCAAGTCATAAGATACTCTTACACCTGTCATAGCACATTCCTTAAATAGTTCTTACGTGTCATAGGAATCCGTCATGACCATTTCAATCATGATCTCCTTACGCACAAGATGCTGACACATCAAGTGGAGTGACACATCAACATGCCAACTAGACATGTACACTCACACTTAATTTCATTATTTGCAAAAAAATACATTTACAAAACAAATAATAAGAATAGGAATTATCCAAGGTTGAGACACCTTATTCCTAACACTAACAGTGTGTTTGTAACCTTTAATAGGGTTGGCTCTTCACCGAGCTCACTTCAGAAGAGTGAAAAGTATTTTGGGATACCAGTCCCAAGTGGTTTTTCCCTTAATAGGGTTTCCACTTTAAATCTTTGTGTTATGTGTTTTTGTGATGATTGATTTTTTGTCATAATTTACATATTGCATATTTGATTTGGTCGGTAATCACTGTGAGTAATTAACTGGTAATCGGTAAAGGCACAGATAATTTAGTATTTTATGTTACAGAGCTGCAGAAGTTTGTTGAATTTGTTTAAAGAGATACATTTTGTAATTGGGACTATTGGATAACTGATCTAACTGATTCACCCCCTCTCAGTTATTCTAACTAACAAATAAAACACTAGTATGTGATTCTACATTATCATCCCATCAAGATCACATTTTAAATGAACATGAGAATTCACTGTTACCTTGTTACGATGGAATGTATCCACAGGCAAAGACATAGTTGCAAGAATCATTGGTGTTTATTGATTTGATACATTACAAAAACGTCCCCTTACATCACCAACTCTACATCATGTCTCCAAACCTGTGGATCAACATTGATATAGACTTCTAATTCCCTAAAACCAACTGCAACCATTTCTAACTACCCCAAAACTGTCCCTAAATAGTCTAAACCCGACTGTCTCAATAATATGTGATTTAAAGATGTTGAACTTGATCTATTATGCACCACACATGTTGACAACACTCCTCAGGTATGGTTTATGGACCTCCATATTGATATTAATGCTTTGTATTGACTTATTTTTCAAATAAACTAGATAGTTTTAAGTTATACATAAGGACATATAGAAGTTATACTTTATGTAATCAAGTATTTCCAATAATGACTTCCCTTAAAATGATTGCTTGCTTGAAAGAAAATAAAGGTAATATGTACTACCATTAAAATCTATGTCTACTATTTAGGATACAGAGTTCCTAGATAAAGTCTGATACTTTCACTTCTTTTCATATATACTCCATACCCATTGTGAAAGAAACTCTATAGGTGCTAGGTATTTTGCATTGTCACGCTTCTTTTATCTTCTTCCATGTTGTAGATCCACTACTTTTTCTATTTTTGTGTTGAGCATTCTTTCTAATCCACTATTAACATTGCGTTGTACATGATTGATTACAATAATTTTACCACTCTTCTGTACCTTGTATGGATTGTCCTTGTGATTGTGGAATATAGCGTCCTTATTACTTTAATGTGTATCATTGTGATGGTGCATCATTGTTCTTTCAATGTTGTTCTATATGACTGCATGGATATGGTTTTTCTTTTAGATTCCTTTGACAGTCATGATTGCATCTTCCTCTTCTTATAGTAGCCTTTTTTCCTTTGAGCTTGAGACAAATACATCTTCTAACCATGCCATGACTGTAATATGAATTTTATATTTTTGACACTAATCATACCATGTCCTTGAGTATTATATATTTCTGCTCTTATCACTAGTACTCATGTTGGTGATTTGTAACTTGATATTCTGTATTTCCATGCCTATGAATGCTGCATATCTTCTTTTGATTGGCATATAATGAACATGATCTAATATTGTGACTTTTATTGCTTCCTTTCTCAGATAAGAGTTATTGTCTCTACTTTCACTAAAAATTCCTGTCATTTTGATCTATTTTCTATGGCAACGTGGTAGAATTGTTTCCATATTGTTATGTCTCAGTCATGCTGTTGTTTGGGCAGTAATTATTATACTTCTTGTACATATTTAATTGATGATCTGTTGTTGTCTTTTTATGACCACTAACCTTTATATCATTGATTTAAAATTTGACATTTGGAATTACTATGTCTCTTTTTGGTACAAGCAATATATTCTCTATTTTTCATTGACTATCTCTGTTTTTGGTACAAAATGTAGATAAATAAATGTGACCCTGAGCTCTAACATCATTTTTTAATTCTGCCTATAGGCCTTTTGGATGGTGAAGTAATTGGAGCTGAAGCTGAAGAGGAAACTAGGGACGCTTCCAACAACTATGGGATTCGTCATTCTAGGCAATGACATGTTCCATTTCTTTATTTCCATTTCATATTTTCATGCATATGTTTACTTTTGTATTAGTCCATAAAAGTTGTCATTTTATTACTTTTATAATTTTGAGTTTTGTATCTAAAAGCTAACGTGAATTTTAGTGCATCTACATCAACCTTGGTATTTTTTTTATGTAAAACTCAAATTTGATATAGTCTCTTTTAGTCCACTTTGGCCTCTTATCACCTTGATTCATTTCAATGCTCTTTTGTTTCTTTTAAGATGAGGTTTGTGGTGAGTAAATCTGTTGGTTTGTCAAGTGACAAAGGCAAGGAAGAGTAAAATGAGCTTACAATGGAGTTGGTTTTCCTAATTTTTTCAATTACATTAATCTACACTTATCGCTGCCAAGTCAAGCTATCCATTTGCTATGAGTGGGGAGATCCATCTTCTATTTGAATACTTGACTCACATATCTAGAATTCATTTCAAGTTTGAGTGTCATGAAATCATCAACTTATGTGAATATTAATTAGTTTAAAGTTAGTTGTCGACATTTGGAAAAGAGATAGGCATAAAAAAAATCCTCTTTGTGATATTTGTAGATGAGTACCATTAAGAAACATATCTTTGGCATCATGTTGAATTTTTTGGTGTTATTTGATTAGTTTGGTCTACCTTCTTTTGGTACTCATATATTCTAATTCACCCTTCATTTTGCATCTAAGATTTGTAGACATTTATATTTTATTTGACATTGAGTTTTTTAGCAAATGACTTTAATTCTATTAATTTTTCTTTACAAGAAAGAGATGTTATCAAGTGAACAATAGATTTAATGCAAGTGTTTAAAAGAAAGAAGAATCACACAAATTTCCATAGGAAATTGCTTTCCTTATTAATAAATGTCAAAAGTATAGTGTCCCCCACAAGCATTTAAATAAGAAAGCATATGAAAAGAAAAGGGATATGTCATTTCTTGAATGAAAAATCCCAAGGCCAGACTACTGCATGTCTTCAAATCCTTCCACTCTACTACCCACAAATGCTTGCAAGAGAGAAAGAAGCCAAATCTTAGTCATAGAATATTTGCTAGTTACATAAAGTGATAGTTCTTGCAAGATTTGAAAACATCAAATGATAATTATATGATAGGTATAATGATAACAACAATAATATTATTCATGATAAGGATTCAAAGGCATTTGCATGACTGTGTGAAGACAGTCGTTTCCAAAAAGAGTTTTCAATGCACAAATAAAGAGCAACAATATAGTAATAAGATGTTGTAATGGATCAATTGCACTGAACATGACTGTTATAATGTTTGAGGACAAAATGCCAATAAGAGAAAGGGAACTTTTATAAGAATAAAGTGGAGGCATTTGTAGATGTTTTCTTGAGGATAGTCATAGTTAAAGGCTAGGAACAAGTTAACAACCAATAGGCACGCTATAATGAAATGAAAATGACCAATGGTAACCAACGTGCCACACACAATCCAATAGAAAGATATGAACCAAGAGAAGATAGTGTTAGGAATAGAAGAGGTTCATACAAATGGTAGAGATTTGAGGATTAAGGAAACTATAGTTGAGTCACACATGTCAAGTTTTGGTCCTTGGAGGTTCCTATTCACTCTTTAGGTATTTAATCCTCTTCAATTTATTTTTAGTTTCCAAATGTCCTATATGTAGTCTAACAGGCAAAACAATGACATCAATAAAAAGAACAGAGAATAAAGAATGTCACATGTTATTTCATCATTGAATAACAGTTGTATAGTTATTTGAAGAATTAGAACTTTCATATGCAATAAGCAATAAATGCTCAAATAAAATGATATGAAATTTTCAAAAAAAGACAAAGACAATGCTTACAATTAAAGCATGATTTGTGAGAAAGAAATGGCGATTTCAATATAAACACGATGATAGGACAATGATAAACTATGAAGTGTAATAGTGAGCATCAATCATATGTCAAATGATAGTCATCAATTGATGCAAAATAATTGTGTAGAGTGGGGATGGATCAAAAAATGGATTTCTAATGCCTCATGAAAATGAGAGCCATAGCTATTGAAGGATAGCATTCCAAATAAATATTGTAACATTGCTACATTAGTACAAGGTCAAGAACAATGCAATATGATTTTTTATATCAAAGATACGATCCTCGCGTATAGTTGATGGTAGGAGTATGGAAACATGGACAGGGCATCAAAGCACTATTTTGACAGAGCTAAAGACAACCATGATAAAAATGGTCCTAAGTATCCATTAATAGTAAAGAAGCATACAAAGATTGCAACCATCAATTAATTGGATAGTCCAAGTGAAGATGCACAATGAGACCCAAGGTCAAGAGAACAAAGGAAAGACATTGTAGTGACATCATTTTTTGAAAATAGTGATATGTGGGAATTTTGTTATTACAGTAAAGATAAATACTTCAAATAATGGACGATTAAAGGAAACATAGTGGTTCTATGATATAGGGATCATTGCCACAAACAACAAAGACCACCAACATTGTATGGAAACATAGATATTATGGACACGAGGACCAAGGGCATGATAGTTGATAGTGATATGATAGTGGTAAATATCAATATGAAAGTGATGTGCTCATCACTCACAATGAAGACCTAAATAGTGGATGCAAAGCAAGTAGTGACTGTTAAGAGTAAACAAATATGTGCAAGGTATAAGGATAGATAATGTTTTGGGGAAGTGATTAAGAGAAGATAAGTATGATTTTAATTGTATATCATGAACTAAAGTAAATGTTTTGAGTTGTAATCTATGATAATAAGTAGAGTTTCTTAATACATATGCATTCACTTCCTCAACCTTTTGACTTGAGGATGTAGTTTTCACTATCTTTAGTTCAAGGGTTGCATATATTATTTTGAGAGATCTTTCATAGACTTAAGATAATTTTTTTCCAAGAAGAAAACATTAGATGACACCCATAACAACTAAATCACGTATAGATGGCACCCATAAATCACTATAATATATTAATAGATTTCATAATATATTTTATTTTAAAAAAAAACTTAATTTGCTGTCGATTTTTCGACCACCAAAGATTGTACATTCGATGAGAATGCTATACTCGACAAAATTTTTGAGCATCGGTTGTCAATATTTTGAAAATAATTTCGACTGCACTACCTTAAGTTCGACTGCAATGCTATACAGTCGATGTATTTCATCGATCAATTTTTTGACCATATGTGGTCGAAAATGTGACCAACATTGGTCGAAAAAGATGAAAGATATGTCAAACATTCTTCCAGATTGAAGTGATGATTTCGACGCCGGATCAGTCAATAGTTCAACAACTATAAAGGTCGAATATGTGACAAACATATAATGTGTCGAATAATCAACGCACAAAGTTTGACAACAATAATGGCCGTTTGGTCGACCAATTTGCATCAAAAAATCGACTAATCGTCGTCGAAATTCAAGCTAAAATTTACTAGTGTGGGCTGAAGTTTTTTTGAGGGCTTTTTGCTGGTTTTTGGTTGCTTGATGGTTGTTTTCTTGGAGCTTATGTTTTAGGTTGTGGGAGCCTGTTGGTAAAACCCATATTTTTGGTAATGGGAGCCTTTTGATCCCAATGTTGTCTGATGATCTCAATTTCCTTTCTTTTGACAACATTTTAGTTGTGGGTTCCAAATCCATTCAAAATCTGATTGTAAATGGGTTTGGGTCCCTTCAAAACCTGTTTTATCCTTAATAAAAAAACATAAAACTAATTTTTTCTCCCTGTTAATGGGTCTTAATCCATCCTCTACTAAGGAAGTGCAATGGAAGTAGAAGGAATCGAAAGAATGATGGGTGAAAGTGAACTTTGATGGTGCCTCTAAAAGGAACCCATGTCCCTCAATTCCAGAGTGTACTGCTAAAGATTAGAAGGGTCGTGTTTTAGCTTGGTGTACACAAAAATTGGCTATTGTAACTAATAACATTGTGAAAGTTAGAGAAGTTCTATAACGGAAATTAATGATAAAATATCTAGATATTCCCCATGTGCATCTAGAAGAAGATTCTCGCATATCACTAATGCAATTGTTACTAATAACATTGTTGAAGCTAGAGAAGCTCTATTAGGAACATTAATGATAAAATATCTAGATATTCCCCATGTGCATCTAGAAGGAGATTCTCCCATCATCACTAATGCAATTGTTAAAGGCAAAGCAGAAGATGGGCACATTGACAAACTAATTAAGTTGATTTCAAATCTACTTGCAACATTCAAAAATTTCAAAATCTCCAACATCCGGTGCTAAGGCAATGAAGAGGTGGACAATCTTTCCAACGTGGCAGTGAAATCAAAGAGTGAGGTGGAGTCGATTGTCCTTTTTGACCGTAGCATGAACAAGTTGGAATCCTGATTTCAAGGCATACAAGCAAAGAGCCAGGTACAAGAGGAAATGCAACCACATAAACTCTGAGCGATTGATGGTTAATACGTGCGAGGTGGAAGGCATTCAAGAACCATCTTTATGCCTCCTCCTTCAAGATTTCATAGCTGAGGCTATGGTAGAGGGCAGCGTGGTAGTTGGGATATTTGTAAGTCAGAGATATTCGTGCTTCTTGTGGGGAGATTGAGCTTGCAAAGAAGAACACAAAACATCATTGGGGACACCCACCAAAGAGTTTCAAGAATATGTGTGTATAGTAGTATAAAAATGAGCCAACACTTATATGGTTAGTGTTTATTTGGAAAATAAAATTTACATTTATAATATATATTTTGTGTTGGTTGATATTAGTATTAAACAACTAGCTTTTAAAAAAAAAAATTGGCTTATTGATAAACTGATTAAATTGATTTCAGATGTACTTGAAATGTTCAAAAGTTTCAAAATTTCCAATAGTTGGTGCAAAGGCAATACAAAGGCAGAAGCTCTTTCCAATATGGCAACAACGTTGGAGGGTGAGGTGGAGTCAATTGTCTTTTTTGACCATAGGCATGAACAAGCTGGAATCATGATTTCAAGGCATTTAAGCAAAGAGCCAGGTAAAAGAGTAATTGCACCCATATAAACTCCGAAGCGGTTAAGCTCCCTACAAAAAAATGTACCATTGACCAAATTTGAAAAGCTAGAAAACACAACATATTTTTGCAAAATTTTCAACATCTATTATTCACAATCTGCATATTTTCTGGTTGAAAATTTAAAAAATTGGCAAAAATCATTGTGTTTTCGAGAATCTGGAAAAATAAGTGACATTTTTTTTTGTCTTTGGTGCACTTTGCAGGGGGCTTAGCCCATGCCTATAAACTCTGAGCGATCAATGGTTGATATGTGCGAGGTGGAAGGTATTCAAGAACCATTTTTATGCCTGCTTCAAGCTTTCATAGCTGAGGCTGTGTAGAGTGGTGTTTGGGTTATCAGTAGAGCCAAAAGATATTGCCCAACTTTTCACTAAGAATGATGAAGGCGGTAATTGCCTTCTAGGTCAAGATTACACAAAATAGACTGAAGATAGAGTGTGTGTGAGAGGAGTGGAGGGGGAGGCCTTGAAGATATCCTTCTTAGGGCTTGCACAAGCACATTTGGTGTTTTTTTGTCCCTGAAGGATTGCTCGATCTTAATGTAAGATGGGGGTTAAGTCTTTGATGAAGTTTTTTGGTTTGGATTGATGAATTGTCTGAAGTTAGTTCATGTATAATTTGGTACTCCATGTTATATATTTTCATTAAACTTTCAATACAAATCTTAATATTTACCGATCAATAAAAATATAAAAGTAATTTAAATCAAAAGAATGCACTCTATAATAGGCAAAAAAAAATCTATAGCCTATTTAAAAACCTACCTATCTATCTTATTTTTAAGTAACTTAATGTTGTTTCTTGTAAACTTTAGCAATGTAGGAGTATTTCATGTTAGTTAATCCAAATGCTTTAATTTGAAAACTGTGTACAATGATTTTAGTGGCAAAAAATAAAATTAAGAATGTTAAATATTAAATTAGGAAAAAAACTTTTTTTTAGATGGTGAAAAGGATAACAAAATTTTGTTAGTTTTGAAGAAAGTACACATATTTTCTTTTTTAAAAATCTTATTAGTTAAAAATTGTAGTAGAAAAATGAGTCAACACTTATATGGTAAGTGTTTATTTGAGAAATAAAATTTGCAATTATAAAATATATATTTTGTGTTGGTTGATGGTTGAGATTAGTATTAAAAATGTAACTTTAAAAAAAATAATTTAAAATTTAGTGGAAGGGGATAAAAGAGAGATGTCAGATGAAATGTGTTATAGGCATTCAAATGATAATAAGGAATGTGACAAAAGGTTTGGTTATAACTAAAGTTGGTAGCTTGAATGTTGGATATCTTACCATGCAAGTAAAAGCTTGTAGGTTTACGTCCTAATTCATTTATGAAAAAAATAACCATAATCAATCAAAGGTTGTAGGTTTACGTCCTAATTCCCTAATTATAATCTCTCTCTCTCTCTCTCGCCAACACCCACATGACCCATCTATCTACAATTTTATGATGAAAAGAAAAGAGTTTAATCACCGATAATCTTTACTTACAAAATTAAAAATGATATGCAATCCTACTCACAAACTTCTTCAATGTGAATAGGTCATTCTTCAAAATAAGTATCCCGACCTTCATTATTTCATGGGAAGGCCACAATTTTTTTATGGGTTAATTTGATCACTACGACTAGCAATTGCACTCCAACAAGGTGCAATGGTTACACAGAAAGGAAGATAGGCTCGAGTAATATATTGAATGGTGGTGAGAAAATTTTGAATAATTTTAATCTAATGTAAGAGGACAATTAACCTAAAGAACAATAGGAAAATGATGTCTTCATATTGTTGAGTCGATCATAGGTCATACTATTGTTTGAATACATAACAAAGGTTGGAGCAAATAACTACAAGATATATTATTTCACCTCAAATCCAAGTATTCAAATTATTCTAAGCCCTGTCCTCGAATTTCCTATTGTTAGCCATGAATCTCTATTTCTTTTAGGCGTTCCTCTCTATTATGCACACCATCCTCCACTCTCATTCAAGAGATGTGCAACACTATTGAAAAATAATTAAATATGTCCATCCTCCACCTTTTCATTCAAGAGACGGGTGGAGCTCTTGAAAATCAGTAAAAAATGTCATGGCACCTTTATGGTTTTGTAAAATGGGGCTTTACCAAATACCCAATTAGTACATATAGGCAGTGACACACATTGCATTTTGTACATCTAATTTTATGAAGTCAACAATATGGTCAATATCCAAACATAGTCAATCTAAAACAATGAACAAAACCCGATCCATTCTTACCATTGCACCTTGTCATAGTGCAGACCTATCTATACAGGCTACTTCACTTAGCATTACCCATTATCATCACAAGAATGTTGTTTTTATTTGAAATCAGAAAACCACTATGCGTCTCTCCCAGCAAATTTGTCTTGCAACAATCCTGCTGATAAATTTGAATGCAGTGTGGCAGCCCATGGGTTTTAGACAAATCTAATAATTGCTCCAAGGGATTTTCTTAACAATCCAGCTACAATTGCCAACCTCTCACAATAAAGGATGATGCATGGCTATTTCCCTCCACATCCTTCAACAAATGTCTTGAATGTGGAGAATATCCCGCTGCCTTAGTCTCCCAAGATAATTTTTTCAAAAGTGCATATCTCTACAACATTGTGTGTCTCCTCCACAAAAAAGCATATACCATTTTATGAACTTCAATCCAACTACATCTAAATATCTTTTTTATTCTCTCATCTTTCATGTCTTCTTACCTTCTGAACCTCATCCCACCTGCCCACTTCTACATAAATGTTTGACACAAGTACAAATATTGCAACATTTTAAGTCTAGCTTAGAAATAATATTAGTTGTAAACACTCCTAATCCTACGTTCTTATGTGATCTACAAGAATCAAACAAACATATCTACACAACCATCATGGGTTTAGTTGGCATTTTGATAATAAAATATAGAGTTCCCTCGAGATAGTTAGCATAGATCACCCATGCACACATAATGATCAATTATAGGTGTAATGCAATAAGAGTCGCTCATGTCTTTAAAGTATTTGCAGCCCTTGTCCACTAAACATGCATGGTTGCATGCAAATAAAACACAAGAAAAGCTAACATGGTTGAGGTATATTCCAAAGTGCTTCATTAGTTCAAAAAGTGATAGAGCATTTGCATACCCTGCAATCACTGCAATAAAAAATTAGAAATAAACACTATAACTAAACCCTAGCATTACAAATATAGAATGAAAACAAAGGAAAAACATAATTAGAAAAGTGTTGCATACCGTCAAATTTGGTTGAATCAAAGCTAACGAGTTTGATAATCTCGATCAATCCCCCCTCCCAAATGCCTGCACACAAATGTTCAATACTCTAATACAAAACCCAAAAGCCAATTTGAAAAATGATAAAAATGGTGAATTTTTTGTTCTTACTATTTTATTTCAATTGAGAGAATCCTGAAGTTTGAAAGGATGGGTAGAGATTATTTAGTGATTACTCAGCAATTCAAGCAACGTGCTACTCAAAAAAATCTTATCAAGCAACAAGATCTTCAACTTTACTACCTTATGTAATCTCTAGTACTACACACAATTATTATACTCTACAAGAGGGACAATGTAGTATGCAGCCCTGTTTGCTAAAACATTTTGCACTCCCCTTTCACCTCTCAATTATTAGATTTTCAGGCATATTGTTAAACAATTTCCAAACTTTCTCATGTTCTAGATTAATCAACGTCTTTTGAATAAAATAATGTTTGTATTGCAATGAACTAACTTCAACATTTATAAATAAGAACAAACAAATTGAAACAGATTTCGCATTCACCTCATTAGCAGATTATAATATTAATTTACAAAGTAGACACATAAAAGTTTACCATTTAATCTCCAGCCTGTTTGAGCATCAAACTAACAATTATCTGGACTTTGATGAAGGAGACTTCCATATCTTTGAATAGCATTAAGTTTCAGATTTATGCATTGCAATGAACTAACTTCAACATTTATAAATAAGAACAAACAAATTGAAACAGATTTCGCATTCACCTAATTAGCAGATTATAATTGTAATTTACAAAGTAGACACATAAAAGTTTACCATTTAATCTCCAACCTGTTTGAGCATCAAACTAACAATTATCTGGACTTTGATGGAGGAGACTTCCCATATCTTTGAATAGCATTAAGTTTCAGATTTATGCATATTGCAATGAACTAACTTCAGCATTTATAAATAAGAACAAACAAATTGAAACAGATTTCGCATTCACCTAATTAGCAGATTATAATTTTAACTTACAAAGTAGACACATAAAAGTTTATCATTTAATCTCCAACCTGTTTGAGAATCAAACTAACAATTATCTGGACTTTGATGAAGGAGACTTCCCATATCTTTGAATGGCATTAAGTTTCAGATTTATGCTCCACACACACATAAATATCAACATTTACATAAAGGAAAGCCTCCCATCGGCATAGAGTTGTCTCAGATCTGGTCTAATCCTTTAACAGAAGCCCAAGATTTGTTATGGAGATTTAGAATTTTACATGCCCAGCAACTTTTCCTTCTTATGTGCAGTCTATCAGGGCACTAACAGCTACAACATTTGATAATAATCCAATTTCAATTATGCTTTGATGGATGTCCATACCCTGTTCCAGAGCTCCCATTTTGGCTCAGGCGGGGAGGATGTTGGCAAAGGCCGCGGAGTCTGGATTTACATCGACCAGTTGCATTTGCTTAAAAGTCTTCAAGGCCTTCTCAACAAGCCCATTTTGTGCATATCCTGTAACCATTGCAGTCCAAGAGATTACATTTTGTTGAGAAGTTTTATCAAATAACTTAACTGCCTTGTGCATGCTTCCACATTTTGCATACACGTCTATAAACACATTCCCAACTACATGTCTGTCAACGCATTCCCAACTACGGCATCTGACAAAAATCCACTTCTGAATATGCTTTGATGGATGTCCATACCCTGTTCTAAAGCTCCCGTTTTGGCATGTATGCTGGGAAGATGCTGACAAAAGCTCCCATTTTTGCATGTATGCTGGGAAGATGCTAACAATGGTTGCGGAGTTTGGGTTTACACCAGCCAATTGCATTTTCTTAGGAGTATCCAAGGCCTTTTTAACAAGTCCAATTTTTTATTTTTTTTTGTTGGGCATAACTTGATATCCTCGTGCTATTAAATTTGTACAATTATAATGCTAACTGTTCTCTTTTTAGGATTCAATTGTGTGAGTACTTGCATCAATATTTTAGATCATGCTTTATGATCTATCATAAAGATAAGGTGAGAAAAGATAACATGTATATAATATTGAATGCTTTCAAGAAATTGGTATCCGATTGAGACGTACAAACTGTTGAATCTAGATTTCTTATGAAATGAAAATGATAAATTTAAATAATAATAGAGAGTAAAAAAGAGACCATGGAAGAAAAAGAAATCAACATGAGTTCACTCTATATTTACACACTATTTATTGAGGTGTTGCCTGAATGATTTCCCATCCTTATCTCTTTGTTTCCTGCATAACATTAGACTTCAAGGCATATGAATGAAAAATCTGAAATAGAATGTTGAAGGTTGCTCTAATTTTCTTAGTATGTTCTACACAAATTTCTGCCACAGATATTGCTGATTAATTGTGTGCCTAATCTTTAAGCAGGATAAAATTCTTAGAATGCTTGCTGATATTGTTTTGAGGATCAAACAGAGTTCCTTACCACAAATATGTGTGAACTGCTTTATACAGCATCTCATGAGTACACTGAGAAGATGCTGGTATGATTTCTACAAGCTCCAAAAACTCGCTTGGGCTTAACCCTGCATCAAATACCATGTGAACTAAATCCCACATATTAGCAACAGTTGATACTGTTGTCTTGTTAAAGCTACGATAACTATTAGAGCTCTGTTCCAGTGCTTCCTCGTATCCCAAACTTAACTCAGTAGATTCATCTATTTTGCAATTGATATATTCTTGAGCAATGAACATGGAAAAGATGTTTCTCATGCTTTCAACTTCAGGGCTGAATGCAATATTGATATTACTCTTGATTTCCATGGGTACATGCAGCAGAAAGTTTTCAATAGTTGCAAGGTCTAGCTGAGAAGCAATCCTAGCTTGTAACTGGGCCTTACTTTCATTGCTAGATCTACAAATCAAAGCTTCAGAGAGCAGGGAAAACAAACAATGAATGGGTATTACATTAGATCTTCTTCCCAATGGCAGCAGCCTTATAATACCTTCCAGCAATCTACATTTCAGTGTACTATTCCCACTATGACGCCTGTTGGAGAGAATCCATTTGTTTGCATACATGATTATAACGGGGCAGACATTTTTCTTCCATCCCCTGACTCTGTATAGAAGCTATTATCCTTTCAAAAAGCTAGAAACGAAGTACCAACAGGTCCTTCATCCACCAGTCTTTGGCTGTGGCTTCTCTGAAACTTGTACTTAATTCACTACAAAACTGACATTCATCCGCCATCGCAGACCTAGTCCTTGTATGCTCTGGATCAAGAACTTCCATGCAAGCCATAAAAGCAAGCGATTCAATGCATCTGCCCAGAATAAGAAACTCATCTGCCAATCATTTCTGAAGCACAATCAGAGTGTCTTCCCAGCTCTGTAACACCACCTTAGTAAAATACAAATCACTTCTTTCACACAGGTTTCCTATTCCAAATTCTTCAATCATTTCAAAAACTCTGCTGCACATCTCAAGGCTGCAGCATTTAATGGGTCCATGAGAATGGTGGAGCCATTGCAAAGCAGAACAACAAGTTCAAAGATCTCAACCCCAACAGGACATGATCTGTGTACCACAATTTCTGAGGACTCTGACAGCTTCCTTTTCAGGTAACCACTCCTGGAAACAAGAGGATACTGCACACGAAGCTAAGAACAGGTGTAGGAAACACACCAAATGGATTTGGTCAAAGGTCTTATGAAACTTTCAAACAAATGCAACTGGCAGATGTAAACCGTCTAGCCCGATTCACCAACCTTTACGAGCCTCCTCGCTGCCTGTGATAAAATGGGAGGTTTTGAGAAAATCTTTGGCCAAAGCAACTGGCAGTCATGCGATTTCTAACCCTAACAGAGGTCTGAAATCTCTATTCTTTACGGCTCTGCATCTTGGTTTTGAAAACCAAGAAACGTATTTAATATGAACAACTCACCTGATGTGTAAAACGTATGCTTTCTGCAATTTTAAAGTGAACAAGGCAACTCACCTGCTTTGCATACAAGAAATCATTGCAGAGGTTGCTATCTGGTGTGCATTATGTTTTTTATTTTTATTTTTTAAAACTCTAAAATCTATATTCATATCTTCAACTGCTCCAACCAGAAAAGTTTTCCGATATGTAAAATCGATGTGAGATATGATGAAATCGGTGGAGTTTCCACCAAGAATAGCCTATCGGCTAATTAAAAATAAATAGTTAGTTGGATGGTTAAACGGTTACCTTTGCAAGACAGCTCTCTCCCACTTGATCTATGCTTCTATGAATTGCTATCCACCACTGCTCTATCTTACATGCCCAAAAAATGATTTTCAAGAAATTAATTAACATATTCTATACTTGGTTTTGACAAGAAAAAGGTGATAAGATTAAATTTCCAATGATGGATCCCTAAAGATCTAAATTTATAATGTCGAATGTGTCGACCCTAGTATGTGATAAGGCATGTTGTAAAATGTAAAACAAACTTAAGATGCTACAAAGTTCTTTTCTTAAAAGGAAATATTAGAAAATGTGAACTTGTAACTCAACGATATGGAATAATATGAGAAAAAGGTAAAGCCCCTTCTACGAAGAGGCATCTTTTGGAAATGTGGTATTAAGAACAATTTAGCTAGTTTCGGATAGATGCCTGGCTGCAAAGTTCTCTATTGGACCTTCATTACTCCATTGGAAACCTTAAACAATTGGCTTGTGCAAGGTGGGGAATTAAGCTTTATTGTTATCGGAAGAAAAGTTAAATATCTTTTAATCACTAACAATAGAAGGATAAACAACATTTAAATTCAAGTCAAGTGCCAAAGGAAAAGTGACTAATATCAGAAATCAAACTTTTTCGCTTAAATATTTTCCAACAAGGATTGACTTTTTTTTTCCAATTTTACTTAAGTTATCAAGTTTTAGCTTGGAAGATCCTTTGGGTCAAAAATTCTAAGATAGGATGAGCATATGAGATCAAAAGGCATGGACCAATGTATAAATTTTCCTTAGAGTAGTGGTGCATAGGAAAGCCATTAGAAGCGACAATACCCAAATATGGGCCTTTAAGAATCTCTATTAATCAAATTATGAAAATGTGTAGTTGAAAATGTTAATAATCTTTTATGAGATGTACATTAACCTGAGATAATTGTTTTGGTATTCTTCAATACCTTACTTTTAATTGGTTTTTCCCAGCTAACCATTTTGTAAGCTAGGATTTGAAATGAAATTTGAAACCACGAAACATTTATGAAATAATGTATGATATCAACATGGTGGATTCATCCTTGTGAAAGAAGAGAAATATTTAGATTTTAGAGACAAGAGCCACTTTGTTGAGTAGGAAAGCAAAAAGGAAAGGAGCTTTTACAGCCGGCCATCTATTTTTGTGGTTACAGATGTTTATAGTAATATGGGACTAGCTTGTATTCCTTGTGGGAGGCATCTAGCTCTACTACAAACGAGACATACATACCTTATTCCTCATAGAATTTGAACTTACAATCTCTCTTTCAAGAACACAAATTCTCCACCACAAAACCAGCTCAGACTATTACAAACTTAAATAATTTGATTCTTTAGACTACAACCATATTAAGCCTCGCATAGTTTAAAGCAATGGTCTATGGGGATGCTGAAAAGCACAACCTACAGAAGAATAAGTACAAAATATAAATGAATTTCTGCATAAACTCTTTTCAAACATATTCATTGCCATTTTAAAATGAAAAAGATTAAATCTCAACATAGATGCTCGAAGTAATCATTTTGACACATTTTCTGCATTCCATTCTGAACAGTGCTTTAGGGATCAGTTCGAGTTTTTTAATGGTTCTTTCCATGCATTACAAGAATAAAGAATGCATAAACTTAAACAAACGATTAAAAAAGCCGAATTTGCATTCAATATATTTAGCCAGATGATGTGCTGCAGATCCAGAAAATTCTATTTAGGATGTTTAAGTGCTGGTTTTGAACCAGTAAGAATTGCTTCAGTTGAAAGTAAATTTAAATTACATGACTCGAGTAATTTATTCACTAAAAATTATTTCAAAAAATGTTCACTACATATTTGAAATAGTTCCTTGAATTGAGAATCGCTGCTCCCACCCAGAATACAGTAAAACAGATTGACAAGGTTTTCTAAATTACAACTGCAAGTAAGAAATATAAATGTTCTATATTCCTATAAGCATGTGCAATATAATCTATACAAACTGATTTTTTCGGTCTAAAACTGACACAGATTTCCACGGATATTATCATACTTGCCATGCTTTTCCTCTGTTGTAGATCTGCCATTGCCCTACTCTTGAGCGCTGCAGGGCCTCTATAATTGATCTGTGTTGGTTGTCCGTTGCCATTAGGTATCATAACATACTGAGCTCTTCAATGTTGGGTTGGATACATTTTACATACCAAGATGTTTGGTGCATTTGATCTCAGTGGATACATAAATGAAAATGAATAAACAAATACCAAAAAAGAATAAGAAAACCTTTAGTTCCCATGGTTATATGACTCAAGGTCAGGTACAGGAATTTAAGTGGGAGTCACAAAATTCTGGCGAAAATTGGAGCTTCATGAGTATGCCATTTTTGTTACGTATGAAGGTGATACGTAACAGGCCATATTTTAAATGTGCTGCTGCATGCAGGCATGAGATTTTACAAATTGAAACAAAATGTATAGAAAAGTGGGAGATTTTATAAGTAAAGAACAAGAAAGGAATACCAGTGACTGTCATTAACAAATTTCCAATTTCAATGCTCTGATTCTAGTCAACAAGAGGAAATTTTTGGTGCAAAGATACAATCTCTTTTTATTCCCTTTCAAAACAGAGCATCTTCAAACAGTAAGAGAATTACAGGTTAGAGAAGAGTATTCATTCATCATCCAACTATCAAAATGCAACTACTACTGAATCTATGGATTGTGAAGGAGCACTTCTAATTTTTTTTTATGTAGACAAGTCTAATAAAATGAATGCAAACTGTGATATTGCTATTAGGATTCAACTGTGTAATTTTTTTTGAGTCAAACTCATTGACCCATGTTTCATGAGTAGTGGTTCACACGAACCCATCTCTCATGAGAATGAATGGAACACTTAGCACTCATTGGATCTAGGTGATGCTCATAGAGGTGAAGCACCGGGACTTCCCGGGAGGTCACCCATCCCAGTACTATTCCAGCTTGAGTGCGCTTAACTACGGAATTTCCTCCATGGTTAAACCCACACTGCTTGCAAGCCCATTTGCAAAACCTTCACCAAGTATTGTGCCTTATGAACCACTCATTAGAAAGCCTCTTAAGCTCATCAATTGATAACTGTCACTACAAACACTTTGTTTTTCCTTTCAATTGCAAGACTAAAAAATGTAAGATGAAATGCCAAAGACTAAAAAATGTAAGATGAAATGCCAAATTTTGATATACGTTGAAACTATCTCTACAAAAATTCTGTTTTTCCTTTTACTTGCAAGACTTAAAAAATGTAAGATGAATGCCATATTTTGACATACCTTGTATTCAATCATTCTATGCATACGAGACTAATAACATGAAAGAAATGTATAGCTAAAAACGAAATATTAATAGAAGAGCAAATAGTGAAAAAGTTACCAATAAAAAGTACATTTACATGCAAAATATACAGAGTATAAAACCTTCTGTTCAGTTTTACCGTGGCACAGCTTCTAGTACTACTGCAGAGCTTCATTGCCATACCATATAATCATCACGTCTTCTTTTTTGCCATTCACATCATCTAGAGAAGTGGTCACTTACGACAATATCACCACATTCTTGTCATCCCACAGCTCTTTCTTTGAACACTTCGTCAAATGACACGCTTGTGTTAATCCTAGGCTACGCCTACAACCTGCTTTCCTCTCTGAAATGGAAGGTTTACATTTTGGTTTATCCAGATTAATACATTTGCTTCCATTGCCAGGATTTTCCTTTTCCCCTTGCAGCTGTTCCATTCTATCTTCCACACAATTTCCCTTTTTACAGAGCTTTGTAGTTGATGAAAGGCTATCATTGCCTTGTCCTCCTTTAATATACTTGTAAGGACTGCGCTCCTTGACAACAGGAAAAATATGGACGTTGATTTTAATTTCGTTTTCGCTATCATCTACTCGCTCGAAAATGCAAACATCTCCTTCCTCAAGATTATTGCCGTTTGAAAAACGTCCCCATCCAGCCATCAAGGAAGCTCTAGGGAGATCTCCGAGGAATCGTACAGGCCATTCCCTTTTGTTAGGATCCACAAGAGTCACTTCTGTTCTTTTTCTTGGTAATTTGAGATTATCCATAAATGTGTTTGATGTTGTCTGCCAAACAAATTTTCAGAAAAACTAAGGCACGATAACTTATCAACATCTAAACCCTATTATTCAAAAACACTTACCAAAATACAGAAACCCAAAATATCCTATAGACTGCAATAGATTGAGTTCTCAAGCCTCTGTCAAACTCTCATAATGCAGACTTGCAAAGTGTAGGACACTGCAAAATAATAGAGATTGTCGAATACCACCCCAGATCTAAAGACAGTATTTCTAAATACAAGCAGGCATAAAGAGAGGCTAGGGAATCTTACAATTCTAAACAATCCGTATACCATTGACGACTTAATAATTACTAAGCGAAAGGGGTTTTCTGATACGAAAGACTTAGCAGCCTCCAGGGCCTTTGCCCTTTCTATTTGGTTGACAGGACGTCTGCTAGAAACATAATATCTTTCTCTCTTTCTCTTTCTGTTCCTGTTATTAGTTATCGTCTTCGCTGATTTCACTATCTGACATTTCTTTTCAGTAAGAGATGTATGACAATGTTCAGGACTCTTGGAACGATGGCCTGCACGCAAACTTAGAAATTGTGGTTATTCAAATGGTAAGTTTAAGAGTTTCCTATATTTGGTATACACAAGTTCGGCAAGGTATAGACTTTTCATAGAGGGCAAAGCTTTTACTTACTATGAGAAGAAAGCTTGGATTTTTTCACTTCATTTTCAGCGTCTGCTTCTAGTTTTCTTTTCAAATCAACAGACAATTTTATGTTCATCAAGTGATCAGAATTTGTCAGAATAGCACTAGTGTTAGCAGTAGATAGATTAAGGCATCTCCTCTGTAACTCAAAATCACTCTGGATCTTCTCAGAAAGAAAAATAGGGATGTCTTTTTCACACCCACTCTTCCCAAAGATCCGAATTCTGAAATACATAGCACAGATGTATTTAAACACTAAAAAATCCCCAAACTCTATTGCATGCTGATGTACAAAATTTTCCCAACCCTCGCCAAAAAACTCAATTCTGGTGCTTGTATTACATAATTTAACGTTCCAGCGCATGCCCCTTGGACCTTGCAAAACCCCATTCCCTCCCTTTCCAATCTCACTTCTGATCTTTTGAGCAAAGGCAGGAGGAACGCACTGCAGTAAACAAAATCCATATAAAATAAGTTTTCAAAAATGCATGCAAATAGTATAAAAGGATGTATGAGCAATGAGCGTTATTACCAATCTCTGGGCAAAGTCTCCGACCATGACTTTGAAGAAGTAAGGACTCCCATCAAACATATGCATCTCTTTATGCTCAATTAAATTTTTTTCCTATTCATGCAAACTACAAACAGCTCAGACATTTGTTTTCGAACACCGATTTCTTGTTTCTTTGCTTACAGACACATAAAACAAATTAGTCACAGTAAACAACAAACCCCAATGGCGGTAGAAGCACCCCAATTGCGTCAAAATTGATTAAGAAGCAATACAATAACCAATGCTGCTCTGTTGCCCGAAATAGAACACGGGACAAGCCGACAATTCTGTGTCATATTTTCAGTCCAAATAGATTGTAGGGTTTATAGAATATCGTTGTCACTTCTGTCATATTGACTGCTGTGTTTTAGGGCGTCATTCCAAAGAAGTACGAAGTGAATTATCTGCTAAAATTAGGGTAAAAAATACAATAATTAATTCAGAGTTATGATAGATCATTTGAAGGGACAGGAATAAGATCTAGCTAATAAAAATAAATTTATTAATAATTATCAAAACTGGAAGTTATGGGAAATTTTTATTATTTTGTACTTTGTTTGTTTTATACTTTTAGCAAAAATTTATTATATAATCTAATTTTTTTTCACTATATATTATAATTTTTTGATTGGAGTGTGGTTTTTTCATTTTTTCAATTTCAAATTGTTTCAAGGACAAATACAAAATGAATAGAAAAAATATTTTGATGATTCATAATGTTTTAAATTTTGGAGTGTTCTTGTGTCCTCACATTATTGAAAAGTATGTATCTTTTCTTGTAGCTTCTAGAAATCTTTGTACTTTCTGGAGTGTCTCTTGAGAACACAAAGAATCCAATGTATCTGGCTGGATAAACCCCCTTGAGAACGACTTCGTTCATAGTTTGAGCCTCTTGTAGGGCAAGTGTAGAATCTGTAAAATATAGATATTAATCGAAGAAAATGGCAGATGAAGGATCTATTAAATTTGGTCAATTCGGTCAATCTTCCAACTTTAAGACTCTGATCTCTAAGAGAAGGTGGTGCGACCAGCTAAATGAGAGGCTTTATGCTTTGTTCTCTCTTGTTCCCAAAATCACCAAGGCAATATTCCAAATTAGGGTTTTATTTTCATTTGAGTTTTTTTCCTCTTTTGTTACTTGAAGATTCTATGTGGATTTATTTATTTATTTATTATGAATCAGGGTTTTGTTTTTGCTTACATATATGGACAAGGCGTCAATTGTTGGGGACATCATTAGCTATGTATGAGACTTGCAGAACCAGGTGAAGGACATTAAAGTAGAGACCGCTCAACTACGAACCTTGACGGTTTTGCGACTCTTGACAAAGATTCTGTCATAACAAACATTGACATAGAAATGTCATCATGCGGAAATAACACTTGTCAGGACTATGAGGTCAACAAACCAGATTGGAAATACTCTTCCATGCAAACCCTCTTAAATGCTTTTCTTTTCCTTGAGGAAATTGCTAAGCTCCAAACTAGAATTTCTTTAAATTGTAACTTCCAAACTGAAGTTCTTTTAAATTGCAACTCTTTCAAACTGGCATTCTTTTGAATTGCAATTCCAAGCTAGAATTTCTTTAAATTACAACTTCCGAATTAGAATTCTATGAAATTGAAATTGGAATTCTTTTTGAATTGCAACTTCTGGAAATTGGAATTATTTTAAATTGCAACTTCCCAACTGAAATTCTTTTATTGCAACTTCCAAACTAGAGTTTCTTTAAATTGTAACTTCCGAACTAGAATCTTTTTAAATTGCAACTTGCAAACTAGAATTATCTGAGATTGCAACTTTCAAACTTGAATCCTTTTAAATTGCAACATTTAAACCATAATTTTTTAAAATTGCAACTTCCAAACTGGACTTCTTTAACCTCTTGTGAATTTTCTCTGTTTGTTTTGCATATGGCAATTGGATGTTTCCAAGATGGAACAAACAACATTTCACATATGCATCTACTGCAAGAAAGGTCTAGGAGTCTTAAGTAAACTGACCAAGGCTCTTAAATCTCTTCACTTGGAGTTCTACAATGCTAATCTCACATCTTTTGAAGGATAAATTATCAACATGAAAACTATTAAAATAACTTATTTGGGACTTCTCAAGATCGTTAAAAGCTTTAAATTTTGGTTTGTAGTTCACTCTGATTCTTAGATTTGATTGATTTTGTAGGTGAAATGGGGGATTAAATGATGGACAACAAGACTTTGTAACAAATTATTGAAAAAATTGTTGGCAAGTATGGCTTTCAATCAGCATGAGGACAGTGAAAGAAAAACCATTAAGATGCCTTATCTTCTGATACAAGGTCATTGGTCTAGCACACATGAAATGAGGCAATAGAGTTTTGTTTCAAATGGGGATATGAAATGCCTATAGATGTCTTAGCAAAATGGTATGGTTACTCTTTGGTTTCTTAGTCTAATGTTGTAATGTTGATTATCTTGTTTTGACTCACTAACTCTGTCAAATAATCTACCATTTGTACTAGCTGACAACATTCCATTTGTAATCCTTTATATGGCATACATATTGGTGGACAATTTGAGTTGGTTCTTATTTTTCTTCAATTGGAATAAGTCCCCTTTGTCTCAGATGCATGATTGAAGGGTTTGTGTTCTAGTAGATTCCTCTAGAACTTGCACGTACATGTCATTTTGGTCTTGAGCAACATTTGATTCTCACTCGGAACAATACCCGAACCTTTCAAAATTTTGTTGTATGGGCCTTTAATGCCTTGTATTTAATCAATTTTATACATCATCCATTGTCATAATCATCTTTACTTGTGCCACTTCCATTAGGAATAAGCTCCCTCCGGCTCAGATGCATGATTGAGGGCTTTTTGTGTTGTTATATTATCTGACAACTTGCATATTTCTTTCTATTTTTGTAGATCTTTCCATTCTCACTATGAGCCATCTATGAACCTATAGAAATTATGTTGTATGTGCCTTTAATTCCATGTCTTTAATTGATCTAATTTGCTTGATGCATCATTCACCATCATCATCCTCTTTACTTGTGCCTTTAGACACCTAACCTATCCTTAATATTAATCAAATTTATCCTATTAATTAAATATGTGTTATTGCTTACCTAATTAATTCATTATTATTATCGTCTATGATTCTCCTTTATTTTAATTCATTAAATTATTTAATCATCAAAATCCTTTATGTGATTCATTTAAATTCATTAATCAACTTATTTGGTGAATCCTTAATCTACCCAACTCCATCCTACCTCTAAACCTCTACCATATCATAAATTGATGTAGGAGCATCTAGGGTGTAAGAGCAATCTTGCATCACCCAAATGTTGTCCAATTTTTCAGTAAGGGCTATCTTTGGGCAGGATTACTATTTTTGACAAGTTTAATATTTTTAGTAAATTACTCATTTGAGCACGAATTATTCCAATTTCTTCCCTAGAGGTTCATTTTGGATATATAAGCCCGATGGTAAAGTTTTGTGGCAAGATCAAGTCTGGTTTTGAAGATATTGAATTTTCTATTTTGGCGGGTTGGTACAAAAAATTTGAACTCAGTTTTGAAGGCCTTAAAGGATCCAAAAGGGGGTCAAAATTTTCTTGAGTGACGCTTTGCAACCTAAGGGTTGTAGAGAGCTTTGAGAGGTTCCTAAAAAGTGATTATAATAGCCAATTGGGTACATGGCTCACAAGATGTGGCCTCCAAAAGTTGCGCCACTTTAGGAGAAAAAGTAAAATCCATTCAAATACTCTAATGAGTGTCGAAACCCATTTAGGGAATATTCTTGGCATATTCCAATGTAAGAAAAAATAAGTAAATGCAGGCGACCTTTGAAACCTCCTAGGACGGTAAACTTTCCAATATAAAGAAGACAAATAAGGTTATTCAAGGTAATTCTGATGGTGCATATGATGGCTCTGGCTTGCAAATTATTGTAACGAAAATTACAATGTGGTTGTATCATGTTATTTTGTGAATATTTTAATGTCATTTCATTAAAGATAATAGAAAGAAAGTGTTTATGTTCTTGCAATTATTCAGTTCTTATAATTTTCTATTTATTTATTTGTTGTGTTATGTGTGTTTGGGGTTAGTAAGGGGAGTACCCTTCATCATAAACCTTTATTATTTATAACTCCTTAACCCCACTCATTTTCAACACCTATAAATAAAACTAATGAAATGACATTTTAGCGACACCATTCCCTCTTCCTTTTGAGGACAATCATAAATAGATTTCCCCCATCTCATATTCAAGCTTCTTGCATCTCATATTTCTAGCTTTTAGATCTTTAATATTTCTTTCTTTTGAATTTTAAATATATTTTGATCAAATAACCAAATCTCCATTCTCCAATAGTCATATTTTTCATTATGCTTCTAAGAGGACCAAAATGCTAATTGCAAGATCCATGGTAGATAAGATAGCAATGGAGTGGAATATCCATTAATTGCATTTGTTTGTTTTGTTTCATATTTATTTGGCATTTGTATTCAATAGGAAATGACTCCATTGAGATGATGTTGAAATTACTTTGAGTGTTGTGTTTATGATTTAACATTTGTGAATTCATGGTTTAGTCTTCAATTTTCAACATCATTACATTGGCATGATGCACAAGAAATGATAATGAGCAGATGATTGGTTGATGAATAAGAATTGTATTGAATATTTGAAAGTCATGATATTATTGGGTGTAGGACGTTTGTCAAAGATTATATTTTGAAACTACTAATGGTTTGTGGATACATGTTGCTTGGTTTTTAATGAACAAATTCAAACTTTATTTATAAATGGTTAATGAACTTTGCCTATTTAGATTACATCACACTTCAGTTGGTTCTTAAAAATAATGTCTATCTTGGGTGTTTGGCATTCTTGTGAATGCCTAGGGTGGACCCATTGCTACACAAATTATCCTCTCTCCTTGTGCTTCAGGCGATCTTGGGTGTAAGAGAAAAGCAATAGCAACGCCCAATTTTTTATTTCTTAGATTGAATCAATATTTAGTGGGAAAAGAGGTACTCACCCCAAATAATGGTTCAAGCATAACTCCTTCAGTTTGTTATATAAATTGATGAGCATGTATCATTTTGGTACACCCCATAATTTCCCTAGTACCCACATTCATGTGTGGTATATTAAAACCCTTTCCTTTATAGGGAGAGGACTAGGATATTGTCAAGCTCGACATCTCCTTCTTTAGCATACTCTTCCCCTTTGATTATTTTCCTTGTGTTCACCCATAGTACCACAAGTCAAGGCTTGTTTACATTCACTTTTGAGCCTAGAGTTACTTTCCTTAAAATTAGCTTCATTGGATCAATATTATTATTCATTTTAGACCTATCACTTGGAAATTCGTATCATATTTTATCATATCCTAGTTGGATCCTCTTAGATTTTTTATCTTGGCATAATCCTAGATTCTCATATCAACTACTGTATCATTTGTCCTAGGTCAAGGATTAGAATTATCATACATGCCCATGACCTATTTGGCTCAAAGAATCTAATATCTCAAGAGATAAATTTATGAAGTCCAACAAGAGAAACCAATGATTTATCATGTGACACAAATTAAGGATATTAAGAATGTGAAACTTCAAAACATGATTGAACAACTATATGAAGTGAAACAACAAATATTGAATCAAAAGCCAGACTCCAAGTAGGATCCATACATTCTTCCCCAAGAAGAAAAAATACTTCTTCTATGAATAGATGCCAATTTGAATATCCCATGGATAAAAAATTCACACCTTTGGGGAAATCCCTTGTGTCATCTTTAAAAGAACTTCTTGAGCACAATATCATTACATTGCCTAAAGAAAAAACACTTGGATATCCATGGTTGAGTAATTATTGTGTATATCATAGACACAACAAGATTAAGACTTCAAATTACATGGAATTGAAACATAAGATCCAAGATCTCCTTGATGATGGTAAAATCAAAGTTGAAGATCCTAATAACACACCTAAAGTAGAAGGTATTACTTTCAATCATGATCAAACCATGAACCTATGTCTAGAAATGGATCACAAGTTTCCTCCATCTCTCCCATCATTCCTTTATCTACTAAAAATTCCAAAAAAACACTCTGCATTATCTCCCTCAACATATGAACACAATGATGACACTTTTCATGTTGATTTTCAAGGACTATCTACTATATAAATCCAAGTAATCCCAATCTTGGTGCAAATACCTCCTAGTCTTCCAAATTATTAGAACTTAAACCACCATGTGCTTTAATTCCAATCATACCCATTCTATAAAGTCACATTCAAAATGCTTCCTCGTCATGCCAAAACGTGGACTCCTTCTAGGAATCCTCCATTCATATCTAGACTCCTACCTCATCCTTAGAAGTGGATCTATGTCAAGAGGATAATCCAAACAATAAAGAAACAAGTCCAAAAGGTCAAGATCAAGATACCAAAACACTCCAACTTTATCCTAATGTTGACCAAGATGCCATATCCCTAGAATGTCATGATGATCCCTTCATACATTTAAACTTCTTCCAAGATTATTCCTTTCCATTTCAAGAGAAAAGTATCCTTCCAAGTTTCATTCTTAATTCACTCCCTAAGCAAGATCATGATATTCCTTTTATACCTTCTAGTGGTCCAATTTAAAATCAAGAGAAAAGCATATCTTCCACTCCTTCCAATGATCCTCTTTCCTATAAAGATCAAAGTAGCCCTTCATCTCCTTTTCATAATCCTCCATGTTCACCTCAAGAACCTATTGTTCATTTTAGTCCCCCTCATGATCCTAATCATCCTCAAGTTATCATCTCTCCTCAAGCTACCATCACTCCTATCGAAGCAAGTAATGAAATCCTTGATATAAAATAAAATCCTAATGATGATGGCCATGACTACATAGCTCACACTCAAAATGTTGATATCCCTTCAATACACTATATTCTATTAGGAATGGGAACACTGAGAGGGGGGGGGGGGGGGGTGAATCAGTGTTCACTACATTCAATCCTTTATTTTTCTCTTTAAACTTAACTTAAATGCTTAAGTACTGAAATGAATATTAACATAAACAAGAAACATAAGCACAACACATAACACCAATATGAGTACGGGGAAACCCAAATAGGTAAAAACCCTGGTGGGAATTGACACCCACCAATACTATGCACTAGTGTATTGTGATCCTTGTTAGAAGATCCTTAACCCTATTAGGAGTTGTCTTTACATTACTTTTAGTACAGTGACCTTGTCAAGGGTCGGACCCTGTTATGAGTCTTTTATAATAACCCTATTAGGGGTGGGGAAACACTGTCCTAGAGCTCATTGCTCAAGTAGTGAAGGCTACAACCTTCTAATCTTAGATACACACTATATCTTTTGGATGAACTGATGTTGTGACACTACTTGTTAGATCAGTTCCTTTAATGCACTGATGCTTTGACCTCTTGCAAAGCTCTAATACATCTTATCAACTTTTTGCACACTTATGCTCTTCTTATCTCAACTGTTTATTAACTCTCATTCCTATTACAAAGGGTGCATCTCATATTTATATGTGCTACTAAAATAATTAATTAGGTCAGCCTATAACCGATTACATACAACGCTATACAACACTTCCAATTGAATTGGCTCAAGCATGTTTACAAACAAACATAATTACATGTCTAAAAATTAATTACAATAAGCGCATAGCCTTTACAAAACAATATTATAGTCGCTAATCAAATTACCATTAGTCGGCTACATACTTTGTTCTGTTCTGTCATTCACTGGCTGTGTAACTTCAACTGTCTGTAACTTCGTCATACTTGCATATATTATCATGCGCTCATAGACTAAGCATGAATACACTCTTGCCATCTTATCTTCTAGGGTGCATACCATAACTCAGTCATACGCACGTGCGCTGATGCTCTGAACTATTGGTCCTCTGCTAGCTATCCAGTCTTCTGTACTTAGCCAATTCCCTATCTTCTGATGATGTACGCTAACTCCAAAATACTATATGACTTTGTTGCCATAATGACAACACTATATCTAGTCATATACAACATTATAGTCAACTTGCCAACAATCTCCCCCTTTTTCATTGATGGCAACAAAGGAATATGGCATAGTTACTAACTATTCTCTTATACAAAAAACTTTTGTCATACTCTATCTTATATCTCCCTTATATTCTTTACTATACATCTTCTATATATGACTCCATATTCTATACATTACTCCCCCTTTGACATTAATGACAAAGGTGCTTCAAAAAATGTATCTCTACAAGTACTTACAGTGAGAGGACATTCGAATATGCTATCTGTAAGTTTTGGATCTCTTGCTTCCAAAATGCAATAAGTGAATTAACAATTTGGAGATGGGCACATAATGCATACTATAGCTTCTCCATCTTCTCCAAGTCTGTGCTAGGACCTTGATCATATGTCACCATGGTGGCATCGATCTCCTTGATGTTCCGATTTAGAATATCCAGAGAGGGCGCAAGAGCATTTCTTAGCTGTGTTTGTCTTGCCCTTATCTTAGACATCTCTTTCTCAGCTTTTTCAATCTTATATATTTGTCCCTAGTATACATTGTTGCACATGTTCACATTAGTCGAGGGGTCTTTCACTAATTTCTTTACATTTTCTATCATTGCTTCTGCCTCTTGGATCTTTTTGAAATGATCATCAGTGAGCTTGTCCTGATCCATACAGTAAGCAATAATCTTCCTGCCCTTTGTTGCAAACTCTTTTAAAGATACTTGACCAATCTTTAGGGAACTTAGGTCAAGCACAAAGTTGCTAACTAATTCATTTAGCCTCTTCTTCATATACTTCTCTTCTGCCACTTGAGATGCAAACTCTTCCAAGCTAGAGAAGTTGGTATTGAAGGCTATAAGGATGTTGCTAACATTATCAACTGTATTAACCTTAGACACTTTCTTGTCTGAATGTAATAAACTATTCAGAATGTTGACTGATTCAACAAACAAGGGGTTTCTCATAACTAGTTTTTCTTTTGCTTTCTCCATGGCTAAGACATTGATCTTGATCAGGTCTTCTTCTCCCCAAGAATCCAAACTGGTGGTGTCTGGTGTCAATCTTGTCAACAATGATGTTGAGGGTAATGGAGTGATAGGAGTGCTATCCACCATTTCTTGCTTAACTCTTATTGTCATTTCAATAGATGGCTTGTATGTTGGTTCACTTGTTTTTACCTCTTATTCTCCTTTCTTTTCTTCTATCTTTTCTTCCTCTTTCTTTGTTTCTTTCTCTTTTTCTTTTTCTGTTTCTTTTTCTGTCTCCTTCTCTTCTTCTTGTTGTAACTTGGGTGAGTTGTCACCACATAGAATTTCAGCTTCTTGTGTGCTCACAAAAGCTTCTTCAAACTTGTCCAAGTCTTTATCTATGGCCGCCATGGCTATCTCTACATTATCAATGATGATAGTGATGTCCTTTTGTGTCTCTGTCATGAGTGTAGACTTATCTGCCTTTGCATGTGTTACAACTGCAGGTGCTGAGTCTTGAGGACCTGTCACTGATACATTAGTGGGCTCTTCCACCTTGACTTCCTTTGTGGGCACTTGAGCTATGGATGCAGTAGGTGGGTACATGTGCATGTTCATGAAAACCTTCTCAAAGGCTTTCTCTATCTCTTTGTCTGTCAACTCAAAGTTCTTGTCCATTATATGCAGTATTCTTAGCTTTGTTCATAGATGTGGCTTTACCAAATCTAGCAACATTGATTTTTCTTCTAAGGTACACATCAGTAGACTTTCATCTAGAATCTTCTCTCTTATCCTAAGATCTTCTTCAATGGCTTGTTTCTTCAATGATTCTAAGATGTTCCAAACATTGTCTAGAATGACTATTTTCAATTCCAAGACTGTCCTTTTGAACTTGATCATATGTTTTATGATCATGCCATGAATCTCTGACTTGTTAATTTCACTGTATTTTTCATAAAACTTTCCTATCTGATCTAATCTTCCTTCATCAACAATCCTTGTACTCAATACTTTAAGACTAGGTCTGAAACCTACCTCTGGAGTGCTTGAGTATTTTTCCTGCTTCTTGTTGCTCATGAGAATGATGACTAGTACTAATCTCTTTCTTCCTCTTAGGCATTGCCTTATACTTAGGAGGAGCTTTAAGGTCAATTGTTTCTGCAGGAGGGGCAACATTAGATTTTTCTTGTTTATCCTTGGGATCTTCATATTTCTCAGTCTTGACCTTCTTTAACTTAGGATCATCTCCTTTTGTTTCTACTGCAGATGCGCTCTCAATTCCCAAAGCAATCTTTTCTTGTCTTGCTTTGTCAAGGTCTACTTGAGTTACTCCATGAATTCTAAGTATCTCAGAAGTAACCTTAGCTACTTTTCTTTTGGTTGCTGCGCTGTTCAAAACAACATCAACTTCTCTTGTTTTCTATTCATAAGTCCCCCATCTTGGTTCATTAGGGTCCTTAGGGGCTGATAGTAATACTTGTGCATACGCTTCTAGGACTTGTTCATCAACCTCATATCCAAGTGGATGAATCCACTTTGTCCTTGGTTCCACTGCTTCCATGCAGGTTACATCAGTTTCCACCATAAAGCAAATAGTGTCCTTGTATTTTTCAACAATACTCTCTGGTATTCTGTATCTCATCTGCATTCTGATTCTGAAAGTTTTCAACTCTAGCTCCATGTAGCTTCTTAGAGTGCTATCAGTGGTTGCCTTGAAGGATATATGTGGCATTGTAGGAATACTCTTGTCTAGATACAAATATGATACCTTTCAAAGTATGTGGAAGTACATGTATATGAACAAAGACCCAAACCTGAATATTTTGGTCTTGTCATGTTTAATGGCTTTAATGTTGTCTATCAGTTGTGCGCACAGGATCTCGCACAAATTAAACTCACCATTTTCTCTCACAAGTCTTATTGTTGCAAGAATTGTGGTCGTTGACACACTGTTCACCTTGTTGGTATGTTGAAACCTATACCTTAGTATCATGGACATGAATTTGATGTCTCTTTCCTCTATAGGATCAATGGTCATTCCATGCCTATCACTTCTTGACTTGCATGTTTTCTCAACTATCTTCCTTACATCCTTACCTGCAGGAAGAACAACGCTTGTCCTTGAGAGGCCTATTATCTCATGAATTAGGTCTCCTGTAATACTTACTGGTACCTCACCTATCCAGAATAGGTCATCATGAATTCTGCTAAGCAAAATCTTTATCCACTTAGACTCATAAAACTCATATGTTGTAGCATATTCAACAATGGGATGGTTCTCTAACTGCGCAAACTCATCAAGGAAGGTTTTATCCAGTTTCATCATGGTCTCAATATGCGCTCTAATCATGTCAAGACCTACTAGCTCCTTTTTGCAGTAGATGTATGCACGGATGTCTTCAACATGCATTACACGCATAGGGGTTCAGGAGAATGCCCCTTCTAAATCATCTAGGGTAGATTTGAAAGGGCGTCTCTTAAAGATGTATCTATTCTTCTTTGCAACATCAAACACAATAGGAGTAGCCATAACTTACTTGTTTTATCACTTTGATTAGATTTCCAAGAAATTTTGAATCATCACGACTGATTAGGGCTTCCACAACAGATAAAATACACTTCTTCGCTAGTGAATCACGCTTCAATCCTTCACAAACAATTGCTAGGGCTTATGTGCTCTCCAATTGCTCAAGCTTGAATGTAATGAGTGATCTACAAGTCTCTATGTACTTTAAAGTGAAAATTTTTCCATTAATGGTTGCCGCGTAAACCAGACTTTCATTGAAAATCTCTAACTTTCATTCTGTAATCAATCAGCTAGTGCGATCTTGCACATAGGTTCTGCTAGTCTTCAAAAGGTTAAATCCAAAGGCACATACTCTGAGGGTGAGTATATCAGTCTCATAGGGATCTAGAGCTAAATTAGCTCCCCCTATGACCCTGAGGGCCATTCATCCAGATGTAGAGGGTGCGTCCACAGTGGATGCATCCAATACATGCTCATCAACCTTATCCTTCTTCACCTCTAACCAAATCATGCTCACATCTTTTGAAGATTTCACAAACTTGACTTCTCTGTCAGTATCCAATATTGAATTTTCTGGCTTTTTATGGCTTTCCTGACCTTGCGTTCTTGATCTACAAAACTTTGAGATGTGTCTAGCCTTGTTACAAAAGTGATAGATAATTGGAGGTCTTATATTCCTCAGCGCATTGACATGGGTTACCATTTTACATTGTCTAGCTGAGTGACTATTATAGTTACATATCTGACATGTAACATTATGAGAACTTCTTACATTTGGATGATTTTGATTTCTCTGATTATGCTGAGTCTTGTTCTTCTGACTTGTCTTACAATTCATAGCTTTATGACCAAATTTATTGCATGAATAATAGTGACCATTAAAAGTTCCTACCTCTTTATAGTTCCTTGCAATATGTCCATGCTTGTTACATGCATAACACGTGCGGTCTATTGGCTTGCGCTCATCCTTAGATGGTTCAACATTATCTTTATTCTAATTTTTTGTCTTCTTAGCATCAGTAGAGTCTTTTGGTGCATTCATCCTTGCTCAAATATTATCAATCTAATTTTGTGCTTCATTGAATCCAATACAACTGGTATCTCCTTTAAGCTTTCTTGCATATAACTGTGACTCTATCAAATTAGAACTGGTGTGTAATTTGTCAATGTGATTCTTTGCCTCTTTCAATTCAGATTCCAAACTTTCTTTATAGTTTCTTAGTTCCAAGATTTCCATATTTTCTTGCCTCAATTCTTCATTCAGTTGAAGGTTCTCTTTGTGTATGCACCCTAAAATGATCGCCTAGACTTTGGGCCCCCATTCAATAATTTATCAATTTCCTTGGTCAAATCCTGTTTTATCATTTATTCAATTATTTTCTATGGGCTAACCATTTTATCCTAAGTCTTTATTTAATTAAAAGTAATTTCCTCCCTTTTTATTAAATAAAAAGCCCCCACTTTTCCTCTTATCCTAAGTTGCACAAATAAAACATTATTCTTATTTTATAAAAAGAAGAAAAACACTTTTTGCCTCATATGGACACAAAAGTCAACTCTTATTTTCTCATTGGAGGATATTTGTGCACATGGATTGCTCCTCTTTCAAGCTCCACCCTTGATTAAATCTTTTGCCTCTTAATCTCCATGGCCCATTCCTTTTCAATTCCTTTAAAAGGAGAGCTCTTTTCTCATTCTTAGATCCCAAATTTTTGTGCTAATCTTATGCTGTAGGATTTCTTGGAGACTTTGAAGCTTTTGGAAATCATTTTATCATTCTAATTTCATTATTGCATCATAGCTTTCATGGCATCTAGCTTAGTTTCCTTTATGCTCTAGATTAGCTCACATAACTTAATTAGCAAGGGTTTGTAATACTTTCATTTTCATAGCTTAGCTTGCATCTTCATTCTTAGCATAGTTGCATTGCATTGTATTTTCATTGTTGATTCTTGAAGATATTGGCATTCTTGCCCTTGTCTTTTTGAATCTCCCATTGTGTGGTTTACTAGCAAGGTTGCATGCTTCAATAGCTCTAGCTGAGAGAACCATCAACATCCTTGTGATTCCATGCCTAGGGAGCTCTAGGTCACTTTCTCAAGGGTTCCCATTCATGGATTCCCTTGGAAGTAATGACTTAGAGAAGTGCACTATTTAGTGTGTACCAGAAAAAGAAGCATATACCAAGTTCCTACAGACCAAGAAGATTAATTTTTCTTGGACTTACTCAGACATGCCAGGATTGGACACTAATCTCATTATGCATCACTTGTCCATAGCTCCAGGTATCAAACTAGTAAAACAAAAGTTGAGGAAAATGCATCCTCACATAGCTTTTCTTGTCAAAGTTGAACTAGAAAAACTCCTTTGTGCAAGATTTATAAGAGCCATTGATTATGCCGAATGGATATCTAATATTGTACCAGTTTCAAAACATGACAAGTCCATTCGCATTTGTACAGATTTTAGAGATCTTAATAAAGCATGCCCAAAGGATGATTTTCCACTTCCAAACATAGACATGATAGTGGACATGACACCGGGTTATGAGATCTATTCATTAATGGATAGTTTTTCTGGGTATAATCAAATCAAGATAGGTCCTGAAGACCAGGAAAAGATTGCTTTCACTTGCGCATGGGGAACCTATTGCTGGAACGTCATGCCATTTGGATTAAAGAATGCAGGAGCTACTTATCAAAGAGCTATGACTACTATATTCCATGACATGATGCATAAGAATATGGAAGATTATGTGGATGGCACCTTGGCAAAATCTAAAAAAAGGGATACACACCTAGGCAATTTGGAAGTCATTCTGGATCGTATGGAATAGTTTCAATTGAGATTAAACCCAAAAAGTGTGCATTTGGAGTCACCTCTAGAAAGCTCCTAGGATTTATCATTTCAGCTAAAGGAATAGAGGTGGACCCAGAGAAAGTTCAAGCAATAGTGGATATGCCGCCTCCCAAAAACATCAGCCAAATGAGGAGTCTTCAGGGACACCTTCAATCTATAAGGAGGTTCATTTCACAACTAGCAGATAGAGCTCAACCCTTTAATAAGACTTTACACAAAGGGGTTAAATGTGTCTGGAATGAAGATTGTCAGCAAAGCATGGACCAAATCAAGCAATACTTGGCCAATCCTCCAATCTTAATGCCTCCTATCCCCGAAAAACCACTCATATGTATGTGTCAGCAACAGAATCTTCCCTAGGGGCATTATTGGCTCAACTTGATGATACTAGAAAAGAAAGAGCTATATATTACATCAGTCGTACTCTTGTGTCATATGAGGTCAACTACACTAGTATTGAAAAATCTTGCCTAGCGATGGTGTTTGCTTCCCAAAAGTTGTGACATTACATGCTTGCGCATACAATACACCTCATTGCAAAAATTGATCCTCTCAAATATTTGCTTGGTAAGGCTGCTCTTACAGGTATACTTGCTAAGTGGATGATGATCTTATCAGAATTTGACATAGAGCATGTTGAGCGTAAGGCTATAAAAGGACAAGCCATTGCAGACCAATTGGCTGATTTTCCAATTCGAGATAAAGCACCAATTCAAGTTGAATTTCCAGATGAGCACATAATGTACATGACTGCAAGAACATGGAAGATGTTCTTTGATGGCTCTTTCATGCAAAATGCTTCAGGAGTAGGAGTGTTATTTGTTTCTTCTCATGGGTACACCTTTCCTAAATCCTACAAACTATTATTCCCATGCACAAATAACATTGCTGAGTATGAGGCCTTGACAAATGGATTAAAAATGGCAATAGAATGGAGAATCATAGAGCTACATATTTATGGGGATTCACAATTAATAGTCAACCAAGTTAATGAAGAATACCAAACCAAAGATTAAAAACTAGTTCCCTACAAGAAAATGGTTGATTCATTGCAACGATATTTCACCTTTGTTACATTTGAACAAATCCCTAGAGTAGAGAATAAAGTAGCTAATGCTATGGCTACATTGGCTTCACTTCTTCAACTAGAACAACATGAGTCCAGATTTGAATTCCTGGTGGAAGAGCTATGCTACCCTATCTATGACTCCCAAGAAAGCCAAGTTGTTTGTACCCTTGTTGGCCATGAGTCATCCTGCTACGGTGCCATTTACTCATATCTCTGTGATGGCATTATCCCTGAAACCTTCAACCGCTCTGAATGAAGAAACCTAACCTGAAATGCCTCTCACCACACCCTTATCTTTGGTGATTTGTATAGGAGGGGTTTAGATGGGACACTTCTTAGGTGCTTGGAAAAGGATGAGTCCAACCAAGCGTTAGCTAACATTCACGAGGTCATTTGTGGAGGACATTCTAATGGTCTTGCCATGGCCCGAAGGTTCCTTAGGGCGGGGTACTATTGGCCTACCATGCAGATAGATGCAGTAGCTTTTGCTAAATCATGCGAAAAGTGTCAGAAACACGGTAACTTGTTACATGCTCCAGGCAGGGAGCTTATTCCTTCTATTTCTCATTGGCCATTTCAGCGCTGAGCCTTTGACCTTATTGGACATGTCATGTCCCCTTTCTAGAGACATGTGCTTTCAGGATGGATTTGCCTATTATCGACTCTCGTAGGCAAATGGTTTGGAGAGAGAGTCATTTTTGCGGATCATATGGTCATATTTGCTCTTGAAGAAGTGTTAAGAGATTATATTTTATTATTATGTGTTTTGTGGGGCCCATACGTTATAATTTTAAGTTGAGATTGTACTTTTTATAATATAAAGTTACTTTATTATAAAGTGCATTATAATATGATTTTATAAAGGATACTTCTAGAAGTTCTTAGCAACTTCTCAAAAAAGTGAATAAATAGAGGGTTGGGCCTCTCATTTGGACATGCTTGATTTGTGATTTCCTCTACTTCTTCATTGTGAAGCCATTTGTGGTCTTTTGGATCTGCAAATACTATTCAGTCTTTGGGAACGATAACTCCCTTGGATTGGCATAACTGAGGTAGTGAAATATCTACTGAAGGGTTGCATATTTGGAGTTGGTATTCAGCCATCTCATTGGAGCTCATTGAGAATTCATTGTAAGGGTTTGTTTTTGGTTGGAATAAGGGTTTCAGATTTGCCCTAGCATTGGTGAAGCATTTGGCGAGGGTTTGAAGACAAAATTTGTGCATTTTCAAAATTGTCATCTCAGGGTTTGGAACCATATATTTGCTCATATCTTCCGATTGCTGTGGAGTTAATTTTTGTGTTTTGGTAGGGTTACTACCTAACCCTAGGTGCCCACATTCCTTGCATTTGGGGGTCCCAAAACCCCAGCAATATTTTTATATAGGGGCCGTACATGTACGGCCTGGGCACGGCCCTGCTAGTTTGAAATAGCAGCAGCATTTTGGGTCCGTTTGGGGGTGCGGTTGGGGGTCTACATCAGTGATCTGCATCATCACATGGTGGTCTTCCATAGTGCTTCGAATCAGGTTCTTGTGTTTTGAAAATACATGTCAATTTATGATGAATTTACTGTTGTACTATCACTGTCATAATCAGTCCAGAATTGGCAATAAACAGTCTTAGAATTTTATTTCATTGTATTTGGATTATCATAGTTGAGTTAGTGGTTGTTGAGGGTTAAAGAATTGCATTAGAAGGACTTGTTGTTATCATTGTTCATGGACAACTATATGTAATCAGATTTATCAGTCCATTGATTATTGCAATCAGATTTTTGTGAGTTTATGATCACCCTAGCATTGTTCTCCAATTGTTGCATATTGGCATTGTTATCTCAATTGTTATAGATGCTCAAACATTATACACCTTGAAACACATCAATACAAGTAGATTTTTCAATGCATGCCAACTGTTTGATAAAATTCCTAAGTTCAGTTTGAGGGTTTCAGTGGCCTTTATAGTAAGGGTCATTATAGTGGTATCAGAGCGGTGTTCTTGCCATCCTGTTGGGTAAGAAACCTATATGCATCCTTCAGCATTTGGGCATCACAGGTACTATACACATAGAAGAGCAGCACTAGAGGGTGAACAGGAGTTCAGAGACACTCTTACCATGGGTGAGAGACAATCACAGAGTCCACCTAGAATTCCTGATGATGAGAGGGAATTCTTTTGGATTATGACTACTAGGCAGCAAGAGATAGCTCAGACACTTCGAGCTTTGCACACTACAATGGAGAGATTAGCTCTACCCAGAGCTCAAGAGCAAGGAAGAGGCACTCCAGATATGATAATAGGAGTGTAGCAGGTTCACAGGGCGCTCCTAGACATAGGTCTTGGATAGCAGATAGACCTACTCGGCCTACTTTCCTTAGAGAGGAGGCCCAGGAGGCAGGAGAGGGAGATGTACATGATGATTTTCAGGATGATCTCAGAGCTACTACCACAGAGTGGCAGGCACTACTAGCACATGTACAGGAGCTACTTAATTTTGATCGTTACCTGAATCAAAGGAGAGAGCACATGAGGAGTGCACAGCAGAACAGGAGACCTAGAAGTCATGACAGTGAGTTATAGCGAGCTGCTAGCAAGCTCACTTTACCTTCCTTTGATGGTAGTGGATAGATGACTGCACAAGCATGGCTACATAAGCTAGATACCTTCTTGGCTTTGAGACCCATGTCGGAGATAGATGCCATCAGATACGCCACATTGCATTTGGAGGGCGCAGCTCATGACTGGTGGTCACATGGTATGGTGACTTTGCAGCATAACCAGGTGACTTCATATCAGGACTTCGTAAATAGATTGGTGGAGAGGTTTGACAGGAAGGATCCTAAGATATTCTTCCATGATCTTGCATAATTGAGACAAACAGGTAGTTTGGAGATGTATATCAGTGAGTTTCAGCGGCTATCAGTTATGGTGCAGGATGTTTCAGAGAGGCGCTTGGTCATATTTTTCACTGAGGGATTGTCTGAACCCCTCAAGGGTTGGATCAAGGCATTTGATCCGTCATCACTACAGGAGGCCATGAGGAAAGCTCGTAGTATGGAGCTTACAACACCTTCTAGCAGATTTACCCCTAGGAGTTCTACTTCATTCAGAGATAGTAAGAAGTTTGATAAGGGGAAGGGGAAGAAGGTTGATACCAAGGGGAAATCCACTCCACCCTTGGATACTGAGGCACTTAATGACCTATGCAGGAAGAAGCTATGCTTCTATTGCAAGGGTCCATATGACAGGGATCACGACTGTCCGTTGAGGCCTAAGGGGAAGGCCAATAGAGTTATGTGGGCATATTACGAGGACTCAGAATCAGATAGCACTGCACACAAGGATGAGAATAGTGACACAGAGCCTGAGGTAGAGGTAGAGGCTTCAGAGCCTAAGGGTGAGCCAGAGTTACACTTGCAACAGGCACGTTTATCCAGTATTCAGCAGGAGGGGTCCTTTAGATTGCATGGAGTTCTAGCAGGACAGAACGTGATTACCCTAGTTGACACAGGTGCTACACACAATTTTATTGATGCATGTTTGGTTGAGCGTCGTGGCATTGTGACTGAGGAGTTTGAGGGACTCCGAGTTCAGGTTGCAGATGGTTACACTCTTAAGTGTAACAGGATGATCAGAGATATGCCTCTCCGCTTGAACAATTATGAGTTCAAGGCAGATTACCATGTGGTCAGTATGGGTGACCTAGATATTATGTTGGGAATGACATGGTTACATTCATTAGGTGAGGTCACTTTCAGACTCAGGGACATGGAGATCAAGTTTGAGGCAGATGGTAGGCAGCATGTCTTGAGGGCTATCAGAAATAGTGATATCAGGACTATTTCTTTCAGACACATGGAAAGGTTGGTTAGACACGATGGCATTGGGTGGACTGCCATGTGTACTCTCATGCCTACATAGGAGGAGCATCAGATGACAGAGTATCACCCTGATATTCAGAGGTTGAGAGAGCGGTATGATAGGGTGTTCGGTGACATTCCACCTAGTGCACCACCTGACCGTGGTATTGAGCACATCATTGAGCTAGAGGAGGGCACTAAACCCATGATGATCACACCATACAGACATCCTAGGAGGCTCAAGGATGAGATAGAGAAAACCATCAAGGAGCTGCTTGAGATGGGGCACATTAGACCAAGTAAGTCTCCTTTTGCTTCTTCAGTAGTGTTGGTGAAGAAGAAGGATGGTTCTCTACGCATGTGCATTGATTACAGGGCGCTGAACAAGAGGATGATTAAGAATAGATATCCTATTCCACGGATTGATGAGTTGATAGATGAGCTTCATGGGGCTTGCTATTTCAGCAAGATAGACTTGAGATCAGGATACCATCAGATTAGGGTCTGAGAGAAAGATATAGAGAAGACTACATTCAGATGCCATTGTGGACACTTTGAGTTTGTGGTCATGCCATTTGGGTTGACCAATGCACCAGCGACATTCCAGTCCACCATGAATAAGGTCTTCCATCATCAACTAAGGAGATTTGTATTTTTTTTCTTTGATGATATCTTGGTGTATAGTTAGACTTGGCAGGAGCATGTAGCACACTTGGAGACTGTGTTGAGTATATTGCAGACGAAGTCCTTGTATGCCAAGGAGTCCAAGTGTGATTTGGGTATGACAGAGCTCTTGTACTTGGGACACATTATCAGTGCAGAGGGAGTGTGGATGGATCCTGATAAGATCCGCACTATAGTAGAGTGGCCTATTCCAGCGAACCTGACATAGTTGAGAGGGTTCCTAGGCCTATGTGGCTTCTACCGCAGATTTGTGAGTGGTTATTCACATCATGCAGCCCCTATGACAGATTTTTTGAAGAAGGGGGCATTTGTTTGGACACCAGAGGTGCAGACTTGCTTTGAAAGATTCAAGGAGATCATGACTTCATGTCCGGTGTTAGCTTTGCCTGATTTTTCAAAGCTATTTGAGCTTCAATGTGATGCTTCTGGAGATGGTATAGGTGCTGTGTTGATGCAGGACAAGCACGCTATTGCATATGAGAGTAGAAAACTCCGTGGACCTGAGAGATCTTTCAACATATATGACAAGGAGATGTTAGCCATCATGCATGTGTTGGCTAAGTTTAGACAGTATCTTGTGGGTGGTAAGTTTTGCATTAAAACTGACCACAACAGTTTGAAGCATTTCCTTAGTCAGAGAGATCTCAACGATAGGCAGCAGAAGTGGGTGAGTAAGCTACAAGCCTACGATTTTGACATATCATATGTGAGAGGGACTCAGAATGTGGTAGCAGATGCATTATCACGTAGACCACATCTCAGCGCATTGATTGAGATATCAGAGGATTGGCAACATATGATAGTGGCAGAGTATGCTAGAGATCCATGAGCGTCAGGGATAGTTGACGGGTCAGTTGTTGATACCCGGTATACATTGGTAGATGATTTGATCATCTACAAGAGCAGGATATTTCTAGTACTAGGATCAAAGGTGAAGCAGTCCATATTGAGAGCACTTCATGATTCACCTACAGCTGGTCATCCCGGGTACTTCAAGACTTATAGATAGGTTCAGGAGCGGTTCACTTGGAAAGGGCTGAAGTCAAACATATTGCAGTATGTTTGTGACTGCCCTGTTTGTCAGTAGAACAAACATGAGCACACCTTTCCAGCCGGGCTCCTACAGCCACTTCCCATTCCGGATCAGAAGTGGGAGTGCATATCCATGGATTTCATTACGGGCTTACCTAAGGCCCAAGGTCGGGATTGCATTTATGTAGTAGTGGATAGACTGACGAAGTATGCACACTTCTTTCCCATCACTACTACTTATACAACAGCACAGGTAGCTGAGGTCTTCTTCAGAGAGGTCTTCAGATTGCATGGGATACCTCGCAGTATAGTGAGTGACAGGGACAACAGATTTTTGAGTCACTTTTGGTAGGAGGTATTCAGACTTTGTGGCACTGAGCTTACACCTAGCACCAATTATCACCCATAGACGGATGGACAGACAGAGATAGTCAATAAGTGGGCGGAGGGCTATTTGAGGAACTATGTGGCTGGTTAGCAGAAGGCATGGGTGAGATGGATATATTTGTGTGAGTATTGTTACAATACCACATATCACATGTCGATTCAGATGTCACCTTTTAGAGCCTTATATGGGTATGATGCGCCTAGCTTTCTTGATTTGCTGATGTTAGATGTGCGAGTTCCACATGCCGGTGATTTGCTTCAGGAGAGAAAGGACATCGTTGATGCTCTCAAGGATAACATGGCTAGGGCACAGAATCAGTATAAGCAGTATGCAGATCAGAGGCGGATTGAGAGGAGCTTTGAGGTTGGTGATATGGTTTACCTCATGCTTCAGCCATACAGACAGTCTACTCTTAAGAAGAGTGGGTCGGAGAAGCTTAAGCCGAGATACTACGGGCCTTTCAGGATCATTAGGCGTGTTGGTGAGTTGGCTTATGAGCTTGAGCTTCCAGCTGATAGTAGAGTGCATAATATATTTCATGTGTCGCGCCTCAAGAAGGTGTTAGGACAGCATATTGTGCCTTCTACAGTATTACCACCCTTGGATGACGAGGGAAAGTTGGTTTTGGTGCCAGAGTCCATCTTGGATAGCAGGGAGAAACAGCTTCATAGGAGAGTTATCAAGGAGTATTTGGTGAAGTGGAGAGATCTTCCTGTTGAGGATGCTACTTGGGAGTCTGAGGAGATTTTGCAGCATCCAGCTTTGAGATTGCTTGAGGACAAGCAATTTTTGGAGGGGCGGACTGTCATGTCCCCTTTCTAGAGACATGTGCTTTCAGGATGGATTTGCCTATTATCGACTCTCGTAGGCAAATGGTTTGGAGAGAGAGTCATTTTTGCGGATCGGATGGTCATATTTGCTGTTGAAGAAGTGTTAAGAGATTATATTTTATTATTATGTGTTTTGTGGGGCCCATACGTTATAATTTTAAGTTGAGATTGCACTTTTTATAATATAAAGTTACTTTATTATAAAGTGCATTATAATATGATTTTATAAAGGATACTTCTAGAAGTTCTTAGCAACTTCTCAAAAAAGTGAATAAATAGAGGGCTGGGCCTCTCATTTGGACATGCTTGATTTGTGATTTCCTCTACTTCTTCATTGTGAAGCCATTTGTGGTCTTTTGGATTTGCAAATATTATTCGGTCTTTGGGAACGATAACTCCCTTGGATTGGCATAACTGAGGTAGTGAAATATCTACTGAAGGGTTGCATATTTGGAGTTGGTATTCAGCCATCTCATTGGAGCTCATTGAGAATTCATTGTAAGGGTTTGTTTTTGGTTGGAATAAGGGTTTCAGATTTTCCCTAGCATTGGTGAAGCATTTGGCGAGGGTTTGAAGACAAAATTTGTGCATTTTCAGAATTGCCATCTCAGGGTTTGGAACCATATATTTGCTCATATCTTCCGATTGCCGTGGAGTTAATTTTTGTGTTTTGGTAGGGTTACTACATAACCCTAGGTGCCCACATTCCTTGCATTTGGGGGTCCCAAAACCCCAGCAATATTTTTATATAGGGGCCGTACATGTACGGCCTGGGTACGACCCTGCCAGTCTGAAATAGTAGCAGCATTTTGGGTCTGTTTGGGGGTGCGATTGGGGGTCTACATCAGTGATCTACATCATCACATGGTGGTCTTCCATAGTGCTTCAAATCAGGTTCTTGTGTTTTGAAAATACATGTCAATTTATGGTGAATTTACTGTTGTACTATCACTATCATAATCAGTCCAGAATTGGCAATAAACAGTCTTAGAATTTTATTTCATTGTATTTGGATTATCATATTTGAGTTAGTGGTTGTTGAGGGTTAAAGAATTGCATTAGAAGGACTTGCTATTATCATTGTTCATGGACAACTATATGTAATCAGATTTATCAGTCCATTGATTATTGCAATCAGATTTTTGTGAGTTTATGATCACCCTAGCATTGTTCTCCAATTGTTGCATATTGGTATTGTTATCTCAATTGTTATAGATGCTCAAACATTATACACCTTGAAACACATCAATACAAGTAGATTTTTCAATGCATGCCAACTGTTTGACAAAATTCCTAAGTTCAGTTTGAGGGTTTCAGTGGCCTTTATAGTAAGGGTCATTACAGGGCAGATTCATCCCAACTCATCAGGTGGACACAAATTCATTATCACTACTACTGATTACTTTACCAAATGGGTAGAAGCTGTCCCACTTTCTGTTGCCTCAGGCAAGATAGTTTCTCTATTTATTTTGAACCATATCATCTGTCAGTATGGAGTGCCTTCTGAAATAATCACTGATAATGGAGGTTAGTTTAAAAACAAGGACCTTAAACATCTCTGCAAGAAATTCAAGATAAAACAACATTGGTCCTGCATTTACTTCCCACAAGGAAATGGACAAGCAGAGGCTTCGAATAAGACCATTCTCAAAATTCTCCATAGAACATTTCACAAGAATGGTAGAGATTGGCATCTATAGATAAATCCGGCCTTGTGGGCCTATAGAATGAGTATTCATACTCCAACAGGGGCTACTTCTTTTGCCCTCACTTATGGTGCTGAAGCAATGTTACCTTTAGAGGTGGATATTCCTTCACTCAGAGTCTCTCTCAAAGGTCTAGTTATCGATGAAGCCTACCATGCCATGAGGCTCCAAGAACTTGAACTTCTAGATGAAAAGTGTAAAGCATCATTTGATCACATGAGAATCTACCAAAAGTGTATGTCTAAAGCATTCAACAAGAAGGTTCACCCTAGAGAATTTCAAGTGGGAGATCTTGTCTTGTGAGAAAACCCTAAGAACCAACAACATAGAGAGAAAAAGGGAAAATTTGAACCGAATTGGCTTGGACCATACATTATTACTACTACTTTTGGGACAGGTGCTTATTTACTATTTGATCCAGAGGGAGAACAACTCCCTGATCCTATCAATGTTTTGCACCTAAAGAAGTTCTATCCATGATGCCCATTTTGTCTGGGGGCATCCCTTGTACATATTTATTGATCCTGAAAAAATTCCAAAAAAATTCATATATGATGTTGAAAAAATCCTAAAAAGCATATAAAGTCTTGAAAAAATATAAAAAAATAAAAAAATTCAAAAAAATAGAAAAAGTGCCTTGGTGAAAACCTAGAAACAGGCGCCTTGGAAGCAAAAGTACAAAAAAATTGAATCTCCAAGTGGTGAAAACTTGGAAACAGGCGGTACTTGAGGCCTTTGCACCCTTATTTCTTAGCATGCGTCCTCGACACTTAGCCTTTCTCCATCATGCCTTGACCTTGTTACCTTGGTTTGGAATTGGTCTTTATCTTTTTCTAGGGGGCATACTGTGTTAGCTTTGGTCTCTAGGATGCGTTGGTCTTTAGGACATCCTTGCAAATGGTGTTTTTCAACACCACCCCAAACAGTGTTTTTCAACACTACCCTAGTGTCAAGTGTTTATCAACACTTATTAGATGTCTTACCTGCAGTCTAGCATGATATGATATTCCCTTACTGGCAGATGTGATACTCAAAGTTTGACTCTATGACCTACACACACGCACTTAAACACTCGACTTGCTGAGACCTGTTTGACTTTATTTTTTTGTGTGTTGTCTATGATGATTTCTTTGATGCGTGTTCTCTCCCTAATAGTTTTCAATGATGCTGAGCTAGAAGACTGGGGGCATGAGGACATGTTTTATTGCTTTTTCTGCTTGTGGGTATATTTTTTTGGTCCTAACTGTCATTAGCATTTATGCTTGTTCCACTTGACATTGGGGTCTACAAGGTATTATCCTTGACTATTTTCACAAGTGCATGCTTCTAGCTATCTTGACTTTCCTTGTGTCTTGACGTGAGTATAATCTTGCCATTTTAAACTTAGGTAATCTCACTGCACTAGTCATCTTGACTTATATGTCTTTGGTGCCTAGGTGGGATTCCCACATATCTATCTGATATAGATCATATTCAGATTCACATAGTCATACTAGTGAGCATTGTATGATCTTGCGATGCTACCAATAAAGCTTGATGATGAATATTAGAGTCTAATAAGCTTTGTAACCTTGCAAGTAAACCACTTTTCATAGTAGCTTGCATTTTTTAGGTTCATGTTAGATTAATTTGCATCTTGCATATGGAGAGAGCTCTCCTTTCATCTTTTGTGGACTTGTCGGTCAACTACGCTCACCTTTCCTTTTCTTGATCATGTCTTTCTCTCCTTGCCTTTCACATCACGTCATGTTCTTGGCATCACAAGGGGTTAATCTATCATCATATCTATATCATAAAGAGATCATTTTCAGAAACATGAGTTTATATCATAAACATGAGAACTAAACATACATCTATGAGAGAGATTATACATGAGCATATATACCATACATTTTGAGCAATATGACAAGACAATATAAAACTGAAACATCCATCACAAGTGGGACACATACACAAGATATATCAAACATCCAGTAAATCTCATATATATATATATATATATATATAAATGTCATGGTACAAATACAATGTGGGAACCAAAATCTGGATAATGTCCCAGGGTATGTCTCTATACATCTATCTATCCTAGCCTAGGTCTGACTAGCACCATCACGTGGAGGTGGCGGTGGTGGCGGTGGTGCTACTGTCCTGTCAGGTACCATATCCGATCTCCCATCCCTCTCAAAGTAGAGTGGCACTCTCTGTCCCTCAGGTATAGCCTGTATGTAGAGTCCATGATAATATGCAGCTCGTGCTACCTCTCACCAGATCTCTGCTACATCAGCATGTGCCGCCATCTCCCACCACTCTATCTCAGCTCTCAGGTTAGTCAGTTGCTAGTCTCTCATGGCTATAGTGATTCGTAGCTACTGCATCTCTATCTCTAGCACCTGGATCCTCGCTCTGAGATCCTCTCCCCCTATAGGCTGATCCTACCCAGCATCCACCCATTAGGGTGATGGTCTCACCGTGCCATCCCCCTCATCTATAGAACCCTATTTTCATGACCATTTCTGGCCACCCAATCTAGAGCTCTATCCTCTCCCTCCACCCCCTCCATCCCCTCCATCTTCATCTCTGTCATCTCCCTGTACTACTGACTATGCATCAGGTATAGTAAATCTGGGGAAGGGTTATCTCCTCCACTCTGCCCTATATGCTGCATCCACCCCTGCATTTTCCATGTTTGGGAGATAGTCCCATGGCTCCCTGCAGATAGTTGTTGTGTCCTGTACTGCTTGCTAGTAGTCCAACATCGATAGCCATCTATGTCCCTCCTCGTCTCTAACCTGAGCATAAGTGGTGGTCTTAGTAGGCACCCTCTGCTGTTGCCTGAATTGTCTCTAGACCTGGGTGATCACAAAGTGCTCGACTATATCAGAATGTCACCCTAGCAGTGGCTGGCTGCATAGTATATAACCCAACTCACGCTCCCGATCACCCCACTGCTCACATGCCCTATATGGTCTCCACTGAAATGAGGTGAGCTCATCTAGTAACTTGTGGTAGTAAGTCACATCCCTGCTATGTGGCTACGATATAAAACCTATATATCTATATATATAGGGGTGTCTCTGCTCCCTCAGCTGCACATGTGGGCACACAATGACGATGTGCTCCCACACCAAATCTGTGCTAGGATAGCCCTGCATGCCTAAGTCCTTCTCTCCTGAAATATGATCTCATGGAGCTCATGGTACATATCTTCAAGGATGGCTGGGCCCCATGCCATCCATCATGGGTGCGCTATAAGATCTGCTACCAACTGACCCGAGCCCAATGGGAACCCTCTCTGGCTCATGTCAGTGATGAGAGCCTATGCCACTATGGAACATACTATACATGGGACCAAGAAATCCATGTCGTACTCCTCCATTAGCCTATCCCATCTCAGATGTTTGTTAATGATGGTAACATCCTGGATGGCCTGCCATCCCTCAGTCAAATCTTGATTATACTATACCTGTGCCAACAAACAATCATGTCAGTTTCTATCATATGGAAACTTTACATTTATGCCCATTTATAAACCTAATTATACTCATAGGATCTTCGTGGCTAGGAACTCGAAGGATCTGATAGACATCCTCCAAGCTAATAGTAGCCTCTCCAGTGGGTAAGTGAAAGGTGTTACGCTCACTATGCCACCTCTCAGCCAATGCTGTCAGTAGACCATGATCAGCCTGAATATGGGGCATCTGCAACAATTAATGAAGCCCATCTCCCCCAAGTTTTCTCATCCTGGATCATCAAGATCTTAGACACACCGTAGTCCGATCACTCTCGGTGCTCTAATGAGTAGCACTGGAAAGTGATCCTACAAGCCATTAACCTAAACCAGATGTTAGAACATATCATGATGGATGTATAAAATCAGTACAAAACATTTTAAAAGCAAACATTGTCTGGACCCATGTCATCTTGCTCAAAAACATTAAGACATGTCAATTTTTCTATACTGTGCGATACTATTTTCTGAGAAAATATGGTGCAATATTTTCTTTAATAACAGTGCGATAATATCTTTGCATGTGATATTTCACATAGTATCGCACGATGTTTGATCCGGTATCGTGTGATATTGGATTAAACATCCATGTAATACTATTTTGACCCATGAAGTATTGCATGACAAAAGTTATCAAAGAGTGTGATACTTAATAAATATCATATGATATTTCGCATGAGAAAAATTTGAGAAGTTTTAAAAATATTAAAAATGTGTTTTAAATTGAAATAAATGCTCATAAATGACCTACAAGGTGAGTTTTTCTGAAAACATACCGGGGCACCATACTGCGGAGGCCGGTTGTGCAACTAGGTGCGTTCAAATCGATGCTTGTGGACCGAAATCACTGCTTGCTAGGCCATTTTCACTCTCTAAGCTCTCAAAATTCTCAAATCAACAAACAACAAATGATTTTGAAAATGACATTTTTACCCCCTTTTATAGCATTTTGACTTTTTGACCAATTTTTAAAACACCTCAGAATTTCATGAAAATTGCACCCCTAGCTAATTTCGATGTCCTGGATCTATTTTCGAGATCAAAATCAAAATCTAAGTTCATCTTGATAGTCAAAATCACATTTCAAACTTTCACCCTCTTTTGCGTAGTTGGCTGACCATTTGAGGCCTGATCCTTCGATCTTTGTTGGGGCATCTTCATTTCTTCATCCCCATCTCTTTCAACCTTCTAGTCTTTCATTCATTTCCATCTCTCTAAGGTTTGACTTCATCCTTAAATCTATATCTTTCCCAGTCAAACCTAGTCAAACCGGGGCATATCTTTCCTGCTTGATGGTTATCCTATCATCCTTCATCTTCGCTTGTGATTCCTAGTGACTTGATCAAGTTTATCAATATACTATTTCTCCTCTACCTGATTTTGATTTTGATTCTGAGGGGGCAGTACCTATCAGATTCAATCCTTGATTTAGCTTTTTCAATCAGCTCAGCTTGAGATTCTTATCTCTTATTTGAGACTTGATGACCTCCTATTCACAGGTGTGTTGGTCTTGTCTTTCAGCTAATCCTTGTTAGCTTATGCTTATGCTTGTCCTGATGTGTTCCCATCTGTCGAACACACATCTAGGTTGTTTTGAGATCCCAAATCGATCTCACATTAGTCAAAGAAGGGAAAATGTATGCACCCTAAAATGGTCACCTAGACTTTTGGCCCCCATTCAGCAATTTATCAATTTTCTGAATCAACATCTTCAGCTCAATATCAATTTCCTTGGTCAAATCCTGTTTTATCATTTATTTGATTATTTTCTATGGGCTACCCATTTTATCCTAAGTCTTTATTTAATTAAAAGGAATTCCCTCCTCTTTTATTAAATAAAAAGCCCCCACTTTTCCTCTTATCCTAAGTTGCACAAATAAAGCATTATTCTTATTTTATAAAAAGAAGAAAAACACTTTTTGTCTCATATGGACACAAAAGTCAACTCTTATTTTCTCATTGGAAGATATTTTTGCACATGAATTGCTCCTCTTTCAAGCTCCACCCTTGATTAAATCTTTTGCCTCTTAATCTCCATGGCCCATTCCTTTTCAATTCCTTTAAAAGGAGAGCTCTTTTCTCATTATTAGATCCCAACTTTTTATGCTAATCTTATGCTGTAGGATTTCTTGGAGACTTTGAAGCTTTTGGAAATCATTTTATCATTCTAGTTTCATTATTGCATCATAGCTTTCATGGCATCTAGCTTAGTTTCTTTTATGCTCTAAATTAGCTCACATAGCTTAATTAGCAAGGGTTTGTAATACTTTCATTTTCATAGCCTAGCTTGCATCTTCATTCTTAGCATAGTTGCATTGCATTGCATTTTCATTGTTGATTCTTGAAGATATTGGCATTCTTGCCCTTGTCTCTTTAAATCTCCCATTGTGTGGTTTACTAGCAAGGTTGCATGCTTCAATAGCTCTAGTTGAGAGCACTGTCAACATCCTTGTGACTCCATGCCTAGGGAGCTCTAGGTCGCTTTCTCAAGTTTTTTCATTCATGGATTCCTTTGGAAGTAATGACTTAGAGAAGTGCACTATTTAGTGTGTACACTTTGATCTGTTCATCATATATTTCTTGATTGTTAGTTAGCTTGTCATCCAACTCTTCAATCTGATCTTTCAGAGATGTGTTCTCTTCATTTAGCTTTTTGACCATAATCCCTAAATCACTGGTAGAACATTCTTTTAAATCTTTTCTTAGTCTTTTGATGACTACTTGAGCATCACTAACTTTTTCTTTTAGCTCTTCAATTTCCTTTTCAGATCTGTCCAGGTCTTCAAGAGTAGCTTCAAGATTTCTTTTCAGATGTTTCATTTGTGTCTTTTCCATGATCTCCTCAAGTGGTTAAACTTCTTTTCTAAGGACTAGAGCTCTAATACCAATTGTTAGGAATTGGAACATTGAGAGAGGGGGGGGGGTGTGAATCAGTGTTCGCTATATTCAATCCTTTGCTTTTCTCTTTAAACTTAACTTAAATGCTTAAGTATTGAAATGAATATTAACATAAACAAGAAACATAAGCACAACACATAACACTGATATGATTATAGGGAACCCAAATAGGTAAAAACCTTGGTGGGAATTGACACCCATGAATATTTTGCACTAGTGTAATGTGATCCTTGTTAGAAGATCCTTAACCCTATTAGGAGTTGTCTTTACATTACTTTTAGTACAGTGACCTTGTCAAGGGTCAGACCTTGTTAGGATTTTTTTACAATAACCCTGTTAGGGGTGGGGACACACTATCCTAGAGCTCACTACTCAAGTGGTGAAGGCTACAACCTTCTGATCTCTGATACATACTATATCTACTGGATGAACTGGTGATGTGACACTGCTTGGCAGATCAGTTCCTTTGATGCACTAATGCTTTGACCTCTTGCAAAGCTCTAATACATCTTATCAACTTTTTGCACACTTCTCTTTTTCTTATCTCAACTATTTATTAACTCTCATTCCTATTACAAAGGGCACATCTCATATTTATATGTGCTACTAAAACAATTAATTAGGTCGGCCTATAAACGATTACATACAACACTTCCAATTGAATTGGCTCAAGTGTGTTTATAAACAAACATAATTACATGTCTACAACTTAATTACAATAGGCTCATAGCCTTTACAAAACAATATTATAGTGGCTAATCAAATTACCATTAGTCGGCTGTATACTCTGTTATGTTCTGTCATTCACTGGCTGTGTAACTTCAACTGTCAGTAACTTGGTCATACTTGCATATCTTATCATGCGCTCATAGAATAAGCATGAATACACTCTTACCATCTTATCTTCTAGGGTGCATACCATAACTCGGTCATACACACGTGCATTGATGCTTTGAACTATTGGTGCTCTACTAGTTGTCTAGTCTTTTGTACTTAGCCAATTCCCGATCTTCTGATGATGTGTGCTGACTCCAAAACACTATATGACTTTGTTTCCATAATGACAACACTATATCTAGTCATATATAACAGCATAGTCAACTTTCCAACATATTCATAATTTTAAATGAAATTCTATGCATTACCTATTCTCCAAATCCATTTTAAATGGTACATATACCCAAAAACTTAATCCTTTATTATTTCCATCCATCTTGGGTCCTTACATCCCTCCATCTGCTTACCCTATCATAAGTCAAGGTCAACAAAGGATCACACCCTTGAATACCATCTAACTATCTATCTACATGAACTCATCCAAAAGACCTCCATATCATCCATATCCGTCCATGAATCCCAGTTCCTTTGGAAGCAATTTGGATGCCAAGCATAAAATACATAAATCTACAAATACACATGCATTCAAGGATCAATATGTCCCATCTAATCACATTTCAAAATAGAGAAACAATCGATCCAAAAGCAAAAAGTAAAATCAATATAAAAAACTATATCGATTCATAAATCTCTTGTTGAAGAAATGTTCTTTAAAGAATCACAAGGAAAGGAAAAATCAAAATCTGTGTGGATTCCTAAATATCTTGTTGAAGAAATGTGCTCTAAAAAATCACAACGACAAGAAAATTCAAAAGCTATGTGGGTTCTAAAGTCACTTGTACATGAATTGCACTCTAAATAAAAATCAAAATTTGCATTCAAGCTTGCTACTCCAAGGGTTTCCTCTAATTCTCCATACAAACATATTCCATCACCCCCTTCATCCATTTTGGGTCCTCATCTCCTAAAATCCACATCCTTTTCTCCATCACAATTTAAAACTTTAAAATCCACTTTTCCTCCATCACTCCATCACCCTTCAAGGTGCGTGCCAATGTTGATCTTGTCACCCTTTTCATCCACTCCTACACAAATCTTCTAGCACCTCATTCATTAGCTAACACTTATTTCCTATCCTCCCCTACATTATCCAAGATATTCCTTTTATCCTTTCATCCTATTTATCCAATCATTTGCATGCTTCCTTATCTATAGTCCATTTCTCATCAATTTCTTCTCCCTTTACCATAACCCTACCAATATCTTCGAGCATATTTTTAATATCTAGGGTCCATTGTAACATAATTTTTAAGGGTATTATCCAAAGAACAATATGCTTGAGTCCCTTCTCCTTTTATCATTAATCCATTTTCTTCCCAAAAAGTCCAAAAAGTCAAAATAAAAAAAAATGAAAAAATGATAAAAGTAAAGAGAAATAAATCTGTCCATGTGTGAAAACCATTTCAGTGGCACCTTGGAAAAGTACCATGATGAAACCTAGCAAACATGCATCGTGTGTAAGTCTACCATCCACTTGCACTCTACAATGGGGGCAACTTTCAGGCATATTATCATATCCATCATTTCTTTTCATATCCTATGTCCCCCATTATCCTTCATTCATCGAATCTTCATCCATGCCCCCTTTTACCTTTGATCCTAACCAGGTTGAGGACCTTCATGAGCACCATGTATCCTATATATTTATCCTTATTTGTACTATTTGGTCCCTATCCCCCTTATCCATTATCCTTTTTTTCCATCTACCCTTATCACCTTTTGGTCTTGCTTATCCTATCTCCCTCCTATCCATATTGGCCCCTTGATCTTGATCAATTGACATTAAAATGAAAAACAAGTTTTAAAATCCTCTTGACATGTCCATTACTTTGGACCGCATTCCTTTTAAATGCACCATGTTGTCATTACATGCATTACCATATCTGGTTCTTTGGCTTGGATAAATGTGGTATCACATCACAAGGTAGTCCTTGAGAATCACATATGCTTCCTCCATCATTCTCTCTTGCATTTCTAACCCATGAGTTCATTCATGCATTCATAATATGTTATGCCTTGCTATACATCAAGGGCATGCACAAATGATCTTGCTTGAGAATTAGTGGTTGCCAATATGAAAAAATCATAAAAATTCTAAAAAGTCCTTAAAAAATCATAAAAATCTTTAAAAGTCTTGAAAATCATAAAACATTTTAAAAATCATAAACTTTTGAAATTTTTTTTTAAAAAAAGAAGATAAAAAACCCCATAAAATTATAAAATCCAAAAACATGTAATAAATTGTCTCGACGACAAACATTTTTAGTAACTATTGCAATGTTGTGGTTAACAAATTTTGGAATCAATCAACAACCTATCAAACTAGCTTATTGTCATGTGATCATCAATCTTTATCAAATTATCTGGTGTCTTCATTAAACACTCTCATGATCAATCACTTTTCTTATACATGATGAATCCTTCCTGAAACCAAACAGGTGACAATCAAATCAAACACATGAACTGTGATAGGAATCATTACTACATGAATTAGGATGGCTATTTTCATGATGTCTTTGATTGTTTCTAATTTTATCTTTAGTGACGTGTCTTTTAGCTTTTCTAGGATTTCTCTGACTAGAGATTTTATCTTCAAGATATCTTTGACTAGCAAGGCGAGGATGGGGCATGTTCACTTGTTTTCTGCTTGTAGATTGTTTCTTAGTAATATAATGACTCATCTTTGGACACGATTGCCTAAAATCACTAAGGACATACAAGTCTCATGTGAATTGGGGCATTCCTTAACTATCTGATGTGTTTTCCCTCCACACAATGGGTATGTTAATTCATTTGGATCTTTCCATGTCCATATGAGTTCATCTTGTTGTCATAATAACCTCAATGATGATATAAGCACTTAAACGCACAAGATTTTTCATCACCTTCACTTATCTATTTCCAACATCATTTTATCATTTTCATATCTCTTGTTCATCAACAATTTCTTTCACCGTGTTCCCCTTATTCACATTTTTCATCTTCTTCATATCATAGATCCATATTTAACTTCTATAGTCTTTTATCCTATCAATATTATCTCAATCATCTTTCCTCTTTGATCATCAATTATGGCTTACTTGCATGCAATCAATCAATTCTACATTATCTTATTCTTTGCTAGCCTCAATCTCAGTCCTATTGGCTATCAGCTAGCCCAATCAACTTAATCAATTCAAGCAATTTAACTATACTGATCATTTCACTCACTCAGTTAGTTACACTTATCTATTTTTCATTTCAATCAAATGTGCAACTACTTATCTTTTTCTGAACTTAATCAACATGTACCCCATCATTATCAAATCTTTTCCTATGATATTTTGAGAGATTGTCCTTCAGACATCTCATACAATCGCTCGAAGGGGCATACCTATTAGTTCTTAGCTAGTCTAACTAGGATATGTATCAGATAATCTTCGTATTAAAGCTAACCATTTTTCCTTTGAAATGCCATAATAAGCTACATTGTCTCAAAGAAGGGGAAAATGTAGGCACATAAATCCATCCTCAATATTAATCAAATTTCTCCCATTAATTAAATAGATATTATTTCTTATCTAATTAATTCATTATAATTATCCTCTATCATTCTCCTCTATTTTAATTTATTAAACTATTTAATCATCAAAATCATTTGTGTGATTCATTTAAATTCATTAATCAACTTATTTGGTGAATCCTTAATCTACATAAATCTATCCTACCTCTAAACCTCTACCATATCATAAACCCTTCTTATTTATAACTCCTTCACCCCACTCATTTTTTACACTTATCATATGTGGGATAAATAAGTTCTTAACCACCTCCAACTATCTCCTATAATCCCACATTCATCCTACCATTTCCTCTTCCCTTTGAAGCCAACCATAAATAGATTTCCCCCTCTCATTCTCAAGCCTCTTGAACCATCTTGGATTTCTAGCTTTGAGATCCTTAATATTTCTTGCTTTTTCATTTTAAACAACTTTTGATCAAATAACCAAATCTTTGTTCTTTAATAGCCATCTTGTGATTATGCTTCTAAGAGCACCAAAATGTTGATGGCAAGATCTACAGTAGATAGGAGAGCAATGGAGTTTCATATCCATTGATTGCATTTGTTTGTTTCATTTCATATTTATTTGGTAGTTGTATTCAATAAGAAATGACTCCATCATAATGATGTTGAAATCACTTTGAGTCTTGTGTTTATGGTTGGACATTTGTGAATTCATGGTTTAGTCTTCAATTTTTAGCATCATTAGATTTCTATTCTCAAAAATCAAAACAATACTTTACGTCTGTCATTGTAAATCCAAATTTATAGTTGGTCTAATCTTTTATCCATAGAAAGGTATTTATTTATATGTTTGGAGGGCACTTTATCAAATCTTAAATACATAATGTTTTTAGATTTAGTTAATTAAACTTTAACTACATTTTTGAAAATATTCAACTGATTATGTAATATTGAATTATATCAATACACAATATATTTGTTTTAAAAAGTAAAACTTGGAATAGCTAAGATTTACTTTGAAATTAGACAAATAAATTCATCATAATTTCCAATTGTGATTTTTTAAGAGTGATTGGTGTGATACAAGAAAATTAATAGTAAAAGGAGTTAAAATAAATCTTTAATTAGGATAGACTTCACAATAACTTGTGTTAAATAAATTGAACTATAAATTGTTAAGATCATTATGTTTGTTTCTATGCATATGTTCTATGTGTGAAATCTATGAAATCATTGTGATTCACACTTTCTTCTTGATGTTCCATGCCTCTGCTTGTTGGTTTGATCTACAAATGACAACATGGTGTAAAGGTAATTGATTTTATCTTTCAATATTAATAGCTCTTCTCACAAATTCCATACACACTCCTTGATTTTGATGTAAAAAAGCATTCATTAGAAATTTACAACCAACACTTAGAAGTAAAATATTTTTCTTTAATATAACTCTTCTGCCCATCTTTACACAACCTTGTGAAAATATAGAGAATCTATGACTCAATATGAGGCCTCTTCCTCATGAACCACTCTAGTAATTAGGGTGGCACATCTTCCTCAACAAATTATAAGAAAAATAAACCTTTCACTCAAAAACCTAGTATAATCACTTTACATGAGGATTTTGATAGACCATGTTCTAAATGGTTTGATTCCTTATGTACATCTTTATGGAAAATCTCTTAAAGGATAACTTGAATAGTCTTGCTAAAATAAGATCTATTCATTTTGATAAATCTTATTTAGTTTGATACAACAAGATTTATTCTATGCCTATACATATCCAGATCAACATTATACGGTTGAGAAGAAATATGAAATTCAAGAGTTTTTCCCAAGTGGTTGCGCAAGATTCTCAGTGTCTTGCGGGTTCGTCTCAGGTTAATCTGGTTACTGATGGCAGGGGTGCTGGGGCTAGAGTGCAAATACACGATCCCCCTGTTGTCTCACCAAATGTGGGTGGGAATGTGGCTCAGACTTCTATTTCTAGTGATGTGTTATGGTTATCAATTATGGTGGCATTTGTGATAATCCTTTCCTTGTAGGGAGGGTTTATGATGTTGCTCCTGAGATGGGGGTCATTCTCTTTGCAGGTAATCTCTCTGAAGATGATAGTGGTCCAATGATTGGTTCATTGGCTTGGCATGATGAGGCAATGAAAGCAGAAGACGGTTGAATGTTTGTTAAGGGTAGGAAGGCTAAGATGTCTAAGTCCCCTTTTGGCATGACTCTTTGGTCCGAAAAGGGTAGTAATAAAGGTAAATCTTGATGGCTCTTGGTTGGGGGGAGTTGGGCTGAGGTTTATTTTTGGGCTTTTCATTGCTTTTTGGTTGCTTAATGGTTGTTTTCTTGGAGCTTATGTTTTAGGTTGTGGGAGCCTATTGGTAAAACCCATGTTTTTGGTAATGGGAGCCTTTTGATCCCAAGGTTGTCTGATGATCTCAATTTCCTTTCTTTTGACATCATTTTGGTTGTGGGTTCCAAATCCATTCAAAATCTGATTGTAAATGGTTCTGGGTTCCTTCAAAACATGTTTTATCCTAAATAAAAGGAATCCATGTCCCTTAATTCCAGAGTGTACTGCTAAAGATTAGAAGGGTCATGTTTTGGCTTGGTGTACACAAAAATTGGCTATTGGAACTAATAACATTGTTAAAGTTAGAGAAGTTCTATTAGGGAAATTAATGATAAAATATCTAGATATTCCCCATGTGCATCTAGAAGAAGATTCTCGCATATCACTAATGTGATTGTTACTAATAACATTGTTGAAGCTAGAGAAGCTCTATTAGGGACATTAATGATAAAATATCTAGATATTCCCCATGTTCATCTAGAAGGAGATTCTTGCATCATCACCAATGCAATTGTTAAAGGCAAAACAGAAGATGGGCGCATTAACAAACTAATTAAGTTGATTTCAAATCTACTTGCAACATTCAAAATTTTCAAAATCTCCAACATCTGGTGCTAAGGCAATAAAGAGGTAGACACTCTTTCCAACGTGACAGTGAAATCAGAGAGTGAGGTGGAGTCAATTGTCTTTTTTGACCGTAGGCATGAACAAGTTAGAATCGTGATTTCAAGGCATACAAGCAAAGAGCCAGGTACAAGAGGAAATACAACCACATAAACTCTGAGTGATTGATGGTTGATATGTGCGAGGTGGAAGGCATTCAAGAACCATCTTTATGCATCCTTCAAGATGTCATAACTGAGGCTATGGTAGAGTGGTAGTTGGGATATTTGTAAGTTAGAGATATTCGTGCTTCTTGTGGGGAGATTGAGCCTGCAAAGAACCCAAAATATCATTGGGGATGCCCACCAAAGAGTTTCAAGAAAGTGTGTGTGTGTGTGTGTGTCTATATATATATATATATTATAAAAATGAGCCAACACTTATATGGTTAGTGTTTATTTGAAAAATAAAATTTACATTTATAATATATATTTTGTGTTTGTTGATATTAGTATTAAACAACTAACTTTTTTAAAAAATTTGGCTTATTGACAAACTGATTAAATTGATTTTAGATGTACTTCAAACATTCAAAAGTTTCAAAATCTCCAACAGTTGGTGCAAAGGCAATAAAGAGGCGGAAGCTCTTTCTAATGTGGCAACAACGTTGGAGGGAGAGGTGGAGTCAATTGTCTTTTTTGACCGTAGGCATGAACAAGCTAGAATCATGATTTCAAGGCATTTAAGCAAAGAGCTAGGTACAAGAGTAATTGCACCCATATAAACTCGGACGTGGCTAAGCTCCCTAAAAAATGTACCATTGACCAAATTTGAAAAGCTAGAAAATACAACAGATTTTTACAAAATTTTCAACATCCATTCTTCATGATCTGCATATTTTGTGGTCAAATTTTTTTAAAAATGGCAAAAATCATTATGTTTTTTAGAATCTGGAAAAATAAAAGTGACATTTTTTTCTTGTCTTTGGTGCACTTTGTAGGGGGCTTAGCCCATGCCTATAAAATTTGAGCGATTGATGGTTGATATGTGCGAGGTGGAAGGTATTCAAGAACCATTTTTATGCCTCCTTCAAGCTTTCATAGCTGAGGCTGTGTAGAGTGGTGTTTGGGTTATCAGTAGAGCCAAAAGATATTGCCCAAATTTTTACTACGAATGGCAAAATAGACTGAAGACAGAGTGTGTGTGAGAGGAGTGGATGGGGAGGCCTTGAAGATATCCTTCTTAGGGCTTGCACAAGTATAGGATTATTTGCACATTTGGTGTTTTTTTGTCCCCAGAGGATTGCTCGATCTTAATGTAGGATGGGGGTTAAATCTTTGATGAAGTTTTTTGGTTTGGATTGATGGATTGTCTGAGGTTAGTTCAATGCATAGTTTGGTACTCCATTGTATATATTTTTATTAAACTTTCAATACAAATCTTAATATTTACCGATCACTAAAAATATAAAAGTAATTTAAATCAAAAGAATGCACTCTATAATAGGCAAAACAAATCTACAGCCTATTTAAAAACCTACCTATCTATCTTATTTTTAAGTAACTTAATGTTGTTTCTTGTAAACTTTAGCAATGTAGGAGTATTTCATGTTAGTTAATCCAAATGCTTTAATTTGAAAACTATGTACAATGATTTTAGTGACAAAAATTAAAATTAAGAATGTTAAATATTAAATTAGGGAAAAAACTTTTTTTTAGATGGTGAAAAGGATAACAAAATTTTGTTAGTTTTGAAGAAAGTACACATATTTTCTTCTTTAAAAATCTTATTAGTTAAAAATTGTAGTAGAAAAATGAGTCAAGACTTATATGGTAAGTGTTTATTTGAGAAACAAAATTTGCAATTATAAAATATATATTTTGTGTTGGTTGATGGTTGAGATTAGTATTAAAAATGTAACTTAAAAAAAGAAAAAATGTAGTGGAAGGGGATAAAAGAGAGATGTCAGATGAAATGTGTTATAGGCATTCAAATGATAATAAGGAATATGACAAAAGGTTTGGTTATAACTAAAGTCGGTAGCTTGAATGTTGAATATCTTACCATGCAAATAAGAAGTTGTAGGTTTACGTCCTAATTCATTTATGAAAAAAATGATATTAGATCTAGACTAGAAGTCTCAAACAACATAGGTATTGAATAGATTAACCATACTTTAACCATAATAAATAAGCCACTTTGATTGAATTCCATAAAGAGATGGACTCTCTCTCTCTCTCTCTCTCTCTCTCTCTCTCTCTCTAGATCTAGACTAGAAGCCTCAAACAACACAGGTATTGAATAGATTAACCATACTTTAACCTTTAACCATAATAAATAAGCCACTTTTATTGAATTCCATAAAGATCTCTCTCTCTCTCTAGGAAAGAGAATGGCTTGGCCGGATACTAGCTAGGCTAGAGAAAGCGAAAAATTGTTTGGAACGGAATAAAGAAATAGAATTGGATTCTCACAAATGTTGGTCTTTTTTGAGTGAAATGCTATATTCATTTTAGATCTGCCATCTAGGAGAGATGGCTGAGCGGACTAAAGCGGTGGATTGCTAATCTGTTGTACAAACTATTTGTACTGAGGGTTTGAATCCCTCTCTCTTTGTTCAGTCACTTGAGATGACTCCTTAATCTTTTTTCATCACTATTCTTTACGCCCAAGATTTCATCCTGGATCATTTGATAGGAATCCAAAGATAAAGAGAGAAACATAAATATCACTAATGTGTAAATGAATAGCTTAAGAGTAAGCATTATGTAATCTTCGAGATTCTTATTAGAAAATGGAATAGATTATCAATTATAATATTTTTTAATATATGGCCAATGATGATATATTATATGGCCAATGATGATATATTATGAATATATATATTATAGGTCCAAAACCTGATGTCGTAGGTTCAAATCCTATAGAGCGTGATCCTGCTTTTCTTAATTTTTTCGATCGATCTTCTTTTCACTTAGATTGAAAAAGCTAATGGGATTTGATCCCTCAGAATTAGTAGGAGACCCGTTTATAATATGGTCCTAAATCAAATATCCAATTTATCACCGCGTCGGTACTATAAATGTGCAGTTACAAATAATCTAGCCAAAGTTATAGGAATTAAACCTAACACAATTTTGGATAACAAAACTTCAATCATATTTTTTTATTTATAATCAACCACGGCAAAAACAAAGAATGAGCATGAGGTAGCAATTCCATATTGATCTGTATCAACCCATATCCCCCCATTTTTAATAGAACTCTGGCCAAAAGCATACATGTACTATAATGTGCTTCCCCATGAGTATTTGGTAACCAGGTATGGAAAGGAAAGATTGGCAATTTTATTGCATAAGTGATCAAAAACCCTAAATATAATAGTATTTCAAGTGTGATGGGATAATCATTTTTAGCTAATAATTTGAAATTGAATGTTGGTCCATGAGATCCATAGAGACCCATACTTAAAGCTCCCATTAAGATAAAAATGGAACCACCTATAGTATACAAAAGAAATTTTGTGGCTGAATAGAGATGTATTTTTCCCCCCCACATGGATAAAAGTAAGTACATAGGAATTAGTTCCAACTCCCACATGAGAAAGAAAAGTAGAATATCTCGAGAAGCAAATAATCCCAATTGGCCACTATACATTGCCAACATCAAGAAATACAATAATTGCAGATTTCGAGTAACTGGCCAAGCAACTAAAGCAGCTAAAGTAGTTACAAATCTCATTAATAAAATAAGTCCAATGGAAAATCCATCAATTCCCAGTTTCTAATGAAAATGAATAAGGTTTATCCAGTTATAATCCTCTTCCAATTGGATTAATGAATTATCAAAATGATAATGATAACAGAATATATAGGTCATTAAAAGAAGATCTAATAAGCAAATACCTAGAGTATATGATCGAATCATTTTATTTCCTTTATAGGGAAATAAAGGGATTAATAACCCCGAAGATATGGGCAAAATAACAATTATTGTTAACCAAGGTAAATTACTCATAATGAAGAGAAAAGAGACTTTCGATATCAAAACCCATGCCTTCATTTTTGGGTCGAGTATGGGTTTTGATTAGTGAAAGAGGAAAAGGAGAATGAAAAATATATAGGATGAATCTAACTATTTTTCTTTTTTGATGGATTAGTAAGCTAGACCCATAATGCGTGTTGTTTCATGCTATAAATAAACATGTACACTTAATAAATCCATTGGACAAGCTCATTCACGCCTCTTACAACCTACACAATCTTCTGTTCTTGGAGTAGAAGCAATTTGCTTAGCTTTACATCTTTGGGACACCTTCTACATCTACCTTTTCAGCCAGTTGAATAGCTTTTTTCATTATTTTTCTTATTTCAACTCTCTCCTTTAGTTGTAGAGCAATATATTCCGCAAGAATTTTGGGTTCTTTGTAAGGTTTATCCACTTTTTCTATAGAAATGATGATATATTATGAATATCAAGAAAATCAATAATTGTATTTGTCATGCCCAAAACTAGGGCAAAACACACACAACAAATTTTTCTTTTAAGTCACTCACAACAAGATCGAATACTAGAACATAAGATCATAACATCAACCTATACACCTAATTCTTGAGGGGATTCGTGGCATGTGCTGGCTTGTCGACATTCCCTAGACTCATCGGGTGCACAAGGTCGAAGAATACACTAACTAGGGTTCGACCAACGAGGGTACGAGGAATGAAATCCCTAAGCAATCATCTTAAAAGAATAAGGACAAGGTTATAATTTGGTGCTGATTCATTTGGGTGATTATCGTCTAAAGAACAATGTTTAGAACATTAAATAAAACACGGTATGTATATAGTATCGTATATATATATATATATATATATATATATATATATATATATATATATATATATATATATATATATATATATCACATAGCCGGTTTAAAACAAAAGGGTCTACAATTATTTTTGTTTTAATAAGAGATTGCATAAGGTTGACAATTAACTATGGTTCTCCTAGGAATTAAAAATTTAAATTAATCCCCTTAAGGAAATTAAAAGATTCATGGAATTAAAAGTCCATAACTAATGACTGGGGCCCATTTAATTTATAATAATAACATTAACATCCTGTAGGTGCAACTAAGTAAATAAAAAATAAAAATCCCAATATACATGTTAAGAGAAGTATTATAAAAAAATCAATAATCACTTAAATGTAGGATCAACTAAAATCCTGAAATAATAGGGAGGCACAAATTACTCCAAAAAGGCTATTATTTAAAAGATAAATACACAACTAGAGGAGATAAAATAGGAAGTAAAAGAAGTCAACAGTTTAAATATTTTAGCTGCTTCATAAAAGGGAAAATAAAATTCAAAATAAATAAAAGGAGAATAATCTAGAAGGACTCTTGGCTAACCCTAACCCTAATCCGACAGAAGAGGGTAAGGCTTAATACAATTTGACTTGGGACCCAAATTTTCTATTGTTGAAGTTTTAAACAGGTTGCAGTAGAGGGCCAAGCAAGACTCTGTAATCTCAAGTGAGTATTCACCCAAGCATGCACAAGAATGTATATGCACAAGTGTGCTTACAACCTTGTGCAGGCTTGAGTAAATACCAAGGACTACAACAAGAAGGATATAGTCAACCAACACTCAGGAGGGTGCAATGTCTCTGATTGTATTAAGATCTACATGCCTGGAAGTTTTATTATTCAGGGTGATGTGCACTAGAGAGTACGGATTTGGTTACAGTTACCAATCCCAGTAATCTACTTCTTGCTCACAGATCTGGTATTAATTTAATCTTACTTCTGTTAAGATCGCAGGTTTTGTATATATATATTTTGAACTCAAAATCAGTGATTGCGAATGTTTAAGGGTTGAAGCGTAAATCCTTATTCTGTCATCAATCCGCATGCAGGGTAATTACACTTAACCCATGCGATAATCATTATTATGTGAGCTGTTGATAAACCATTCCTATGTATACCATTTTTAAAGAATGGGAAGGCAATCTTGTTATAAAATTTATTATTTTAAACTAAGAATTACGAAGTACAAAACATGCGAAAGAATTAAATTAATGCGGATTGCAAATAACATATAAATGATAAAGCACTGTTCATAGCCAAACGAGTGCACAGTTCCAAAAGAAATAAACTTGGGCTTTGACGCACGCTAGAGATAATGGCCATAGTCGATACGAATAATCAACAAAATGAAATAACTGTCGCCGAAAATGAAAGGGAAAGGGTTTGAAGCCCCATTCCATTCGCTGGTCGGCAGCGGCCACGCCAGCTGCTACGTTAGTCTTAGCCGTCGGCAGTAGTGGCATGGCCATTGTTGTTAGCGGTTGGCCGCTAATAGTAGTGGCCATGTCACTGACTGTCACGACTATGGCCGGTGGTGGCGATGGGTATTTCCACTGCGGTTTCGGTCTTTGGGCACAGTCGCATGCGGTAAACCCTAAGCAATTTTTGGTAACAACAAAAAAAATGATTCGCTCGGCCATGTTAAGTAATACGAAAGTTCACTAAATATTTCGGTGTTATTTCATTTTCAACATAAAAAAAACAAAACAAAAAAAACAATACGTGGTTTGAAGATGTACATTATATTATTACATATATATATAGTTAGTTATATATATATATTAATATAGGTAGCCAAGAATGTACTGCAGTGTATATATATATATATGTGTGTGTGTGTGTGTGTGTGTGTGGAATATATATATATATATATATATATATATATATATATATATATATATATATATATATATATATATATATATATATATATATATATATATATATATATATATATATATATATATATATATATATATATATATATATATATATATATCTATGTATGTATGTATGTATGTATGTATGTATGTATGAGTTCTAAAAAGGCATCATTTATAATTTTGTACATATGTTGTTGTAAAATAACTACTAGATTGCTATAGTCTATGATTCCCATTTATTTTTTTTTTAAAGAAAAGAAATTTTTTCTTACACATAAGCTATGCTTTATTAAACATATGTATATTTTTTTGAAACATGTAATTTATTCTACTACATTTTAAGCTGGTTTTCAAACATAAATTCTAATAGACATTTATTTCTTGATATCCTTCCATGAGATAATTTTCATTCTATTCCTTCTTATACACAAAAGAGGGAAATTAATTCTAAGATAATCTTGATGCTATCACATAAAAGATTAAATAAACCTTTGAGTACACAATCATAGATATAGCTTTTCATATTTCATACTCATTTCAACTATCTTTAGCATCAATATGATATATTACTTTAAAATCAGGGAAAAAATATTACAATGTTTTCATACACATTTCAGCTTCAAGAGAGAGAAGAAATAACGTAGTAATCTATCTTTTACAAGCATATCACATGCTAGGCTTTTAAACATAGCCTTAATAAAACTTCTTGCACAAGGGCTCAAGCCAAATAACCAAAAAACATATAGGAGGTAGTTCTAATCTTCCATCTAGCTCCAAGGAAATCGACAAGATATGGCTTTCGAAATCTGCACACAAAACAACAGACCAAGGATGCTCACCTCCCAACCTAGGCCATTTCATGGCCACCCCCGAGCTAGGGGAAAATAAAGATGGATAGGATAACAACTTGCATACATTAAGCACATATAATAGAAAACAACAACCATTGCATAAACATAAAATTCCCTTTCCCAAGGCTTAGCACAACCTGAGTCACTTTGGACCCATGGTAGGGGTGAAGGTGGAAGCTACTCAACTAGGAGAATGCCATATACAAAAGAGAACCAGCCTTCAACAAGGCACCATAATCTACACAATATGCCTTCACAAGGCCATGTAAACAACCATCCACCCTTCTCATACTCATCACCATAACCACACCTTTATGACTCCCAAAAGTATACACAAAAGAATAGGCAAATGGATGCCCATACATCCATGCTTTATCCCCTTCCTCCTAGAGGAAGGACTCTACACTAGAAAAGTAGTCCCAACTCATGCCCTTCACCCATCAAGACTCTCTTCCCTCCCAAGGGTGAGCTTGGCCTTGCACAACCCCAAGAAACAGTTCACAGAAGAAAATACACATACAAGAAAGATAAGAAGGCATAAATTCATACAAGTTTCACTAACATGCATACAACATAGGAAAAGTAAAGGAATTGTACTTAATAATAAGAATAAAGGATTCAAGATTCAACCTTGATCCAAGCTAATGGCAAGAAGGTTGAGTTGAGCTTTCCAACTAGTATCCTCCTTTGCTATGCAACTCCCAAAATCTTCCAAGTACAACAACACAAAAATTCCTCACAAATTCTCTAGTCTCCAAAAATTGGAGAGTGGGCATTAGCCAACAATTTTCCCTCCGCCTCCTTAAAAAGACAAACTCTCAACCATTCAAAACAAAAGAGGGAAAATTCAAAAATCAAAATTCAAAAGAGGAGTGGCTCTTCAAATTTCGTCACTTTTCAAAAGGACATTTTTTGGAAGGGCAAAAATAGTCAAAAACCATCACAATAGTCAAAATTTGACCTCCAACATATGGCCCCACTATGGGGTAGCTTATTTTTAACCTCCACTAACATAAATGGTCATTAAAAGCCACTCAAAAGACCACTCAAAGAATGCATCCGAAAATGAAAGAGAATCCCACTCATGCCCCCCCTAAAAATAGAGACCACCTACACACATTAAATACTTGGGCATGCCAACTCACAGGACATGTGTCAATTGACACCACAATCAAACCACATAGCTCACAATACACATGGCATGACAAGTAGACTAAATAATAAATAAAAAATAAACATAGTACCACAATTATGCTCATGCATCACGTTTACAAAATTTACATTTTACAACGAGGTTAATTTCTCCCCTTGGAGATAACCTTGGCTTAACAGGATTTTACAAATATCCATCTTTGATTTTTCCCAAAATTTCCATGGTCTTACTTGCACACTTAACAAAGCATCAATAGCTCATGAAATGTCAAATATACAGGTAAATACAATACATCTAACAATCACATTCTTAACATCATAATTTCCAACTGTATTTCATAATAATTCCCATCATATCAACATTGCATTTCTAAAGCACATAAAGTCAAGATCAGAAAGATACATGATAATCCATCTAACATAATAGCCATGATCGTTTCCCATAAATTTTCCTAACATAAATGTAACATCAAGTTATCATATCTAAATCAAAGATGTATCAATTTCTATGCTCATAACCTACTAAATAGCATAAAAAATGAAAGTCCTATATCACCATCACATAAACCTAAATCATCACATAGTATCATAATATTTAATGTCTGTGTCTCAATAGTCCAGCATAATAAAAATAAAGTGTCATTATGAGTCTAAAGATGGAAAAAAATCTGCTATGCACTGATGTCATGGGGTGAGGCCTCACATCCTCCCCCCCTTGGCATGAACCTCCTCCTGGAGTTCATCAAAAAGGTGGGGATACTGTGCTCTCATCTGTGCTGCATCCTCCCAAGAAGCCGTAACCTCATCATAGCAATCCCACTGGACCCTAACTTGGTCCAGCTCTCGACCTCGAAGGGCCAGTGTCTTGTGAGCCAAAATACGTATGGGCTCCAGCGCTAGCTGTCCATTTGACTCCACCTATAAAGCATCCCAGTCAATAATGTGAGTCTCATCATAGATATACTTCCTCAAAGCAGAAACATAAAATACATCATGGATACGCGACAGGCTAGGTGGCAGAGTTAGACGATATGCAATTGGGCCAATCCTCTCTAAGATCTCGAAGGGACCAACAAAATGAGGTGCGAGCTCAGAACCCTTTCCAAAATGGATTGGGCTCTTATGTGGGCACACTCTCAAGAAGACTCTATCTCCAACCATGTAAACACGATCAGTCCTCTTCGCATCTGCATACTTCTTTTGCCTATCGTGAGCCTTTCTAAGGCACTATCTGATCAAGTCTACTTGCTGCTCCATCTCCCTGACTAATTGCAGCCCCACTGCCACTCTATCCTCGATCCTATCCCATCTCAAAGGAGTTCTGCAAGGCCTACTATACAAAGCCTGATAAGGTGGCATACCCAAAGATGAATGATGACCATTATTATATGAAAACTCTACCAAATGCAAGTACTCCTCCCATCTGGACTGGTGATCCATCACATACATACGAAGCATATTCTCCAACACCTGGTTAACCCTCTTGGTCTAACCATCTGTCTTCGGGTGGTAAGCTGTGTTGAAGTTGAGCCTGGTGCCCAATGCTGACTATAACTCCCTCCAAAAGGATGATGTGAAAAGTGAATCTCTATCAGATATAATCTTACAAGGAATGCCATGAAGTCTGACGATATCCCACAAGAAGACCTGTGCCACTGTAGGTGCTGTAAAAGTAGTACGAACGGGTGAAAAGTGGGCTACCTTAGTCAACCTATCCACTGTCACCATAATAGCATCATGGTGATGAGATGACATAGGAAGACCAACAACAAAGTCCATGGAAATAATATCCCACTTCCACTTAGGTACCTCATGCGACTGAAGAAGCCCACCTGGATCGCGGTGCTCTACCTTAACTCTCTGGCATTCCAAACACCTAGCCACTATCTCTGCAATGTGCAACCTCATACCTGGCCAATGGTATAGCTGCCTCAAATCTGCATGTAACTTCTTAACTCTAGGGTGCGTTGCATAAGGAGATCTGTGAGCCTCAAGAACAATGAAGTCACGCAACCCATCAGAAGAAGGTACATAAATATGTCCTCTATGACGGAGAAGGTCATCTGACTCTAGGGAGTAATCTGTGAACTTCCCCTCAAGGGGTCTCTGTGAGTGAACCATCTGACCAACCTCATAGTAGAATGCGTCCTCAGGCAAGTGCTGCAAAATTTTTCCTCTCAAATCTATGCTGGAAGACATAGATGAAGGCTCATGACGTCTCCTACTCAAGGCATTTGCAACTACATTCTCCTTACCCTTGATGTAGTGAACATCAAAATCATACTCACAAAGAAACTCCATCCATCTCCTCTACCTAACGTTGAGATTCAGCTGAGTGAAGATATACTACAAGCTCTGATGATCTGAGTGGAGCTCAAATCTATGACCCAATAGAAAATGTCACCATCTCACTAATGCATGTACTACTGCTACAAGCTCGAGGTCATGGGTAGTATAGTTGAGCTCGTGAGTCTTGAGTTTCCTAGACTTGTAGGCAATAGCTCGACCTTCCTATATAAGAACTACTCCTATACCATCCAAAGATGCATCTGTGCAAACTACAAACTCTGCTGAAGGATCTGGTACTGCAAGAATAGGTGCACTAGTGAGTGCCCTCTTGAGCTCCTGAAAAGCTCTCTCACACTTCTCAGTCCACTCAAACTTCTTCCCCTTTCTTTGGAGGGAAGTGATAGGGTGAGCCACTCGAGAGAATTCCTCAACAAAATGTCTATAATAACCTGTCAACCCCATGAAACTCCTGACCTCGGTCACACTGGTAGGTGTTGGCCAATCCATAATTGCTCTAATCTTAGATGGGTCGACAACAATCCCATCCCCTAATATCACATGACCAAGATAGTGAACCTTAGACCTGAAGAAGGTGCACTTCGACAAACTACCAAACAACTGATTGTTCCTCAGACACTGCAAGATCTGCCTCAAATGCTCCTCATGCTCCTGCTCATCCCAAGAGTAGATCAAAATATCATCCAAGAATACTACTACAAAATTATCCAAGAAGGTGCGGAACACTCCATTCATGAGACTCATGAACATGGCTGGAGCATTCGTGAGTCCAAAAGGAACCATTGTGAACTCATAATGGCCATAGCGAGTGCAAAAAGAAGTCTTGTGGATATCACTCTCCACAATCCTCAACTGATGGTATCCCGACTTCAAGTCAATCTTAGAAAATACATGGGCTCCCTAAAGCTGATCAAATAAGTCATCAATCCTAGGAAGTGGATACCGATTCTTGATGGTCACCTTATTCAGTTGTCGGTAATCCATACACAACCTAAGAGATCCATCCTTCTTCTTAACGAAGATAACTGGTGCACCCCAAGGTGATACACTAGGATGAATGTGACCTTTCTCCAAGAGCTCTTCTAACTGAATCTTGAGATCATTAAGCTCATTGGTGGTCATCTGGTATGGTGCTCGAGATACTGGCTCTGCTCCTGGCACAAGATCAATATGAAAATCCACCACTCTAGGTGGTGGCATACCAGGTAGCTCTGAAGGGAAAACATCTACAAACTCCTCCAAGATAGGATGGTCATCAAGGGAAGTCTCCTTCTCAACCTCCTCCTCTCGATCACTGATGGTGATGGTAGATAACTGACAACCTTTTCGCATGCACCGCTTAAGCTACATAGCAGAAACTATACAAAGAGAGATAGGTCTCAGAACTCCTGAGATAATCAAGGGCATACCAAAATCATCTACACACTCAACCCTCTTTTTCCTACAATCCATCTTGGCTCTGTGGGCATAAAGCCAATCCATGCCAAGGACAACATCATAAGACCCAAGTGGTGTGATACATAGGTCAGCTGTGGTGGTCATATCTCCAATCTGAAACTGACATCCTCTCACCAAGGAATTGACTGACACCCTAGTACCCGAGGCTAACTCAACCTCCCAACTCACATCCTACCTAGCTGCCACTAGCCCACAACACTCCACTACATATGGAGTAATAAAAGAATTGGTAGCTCCCGAGTCAAACAAAATAGAAATACTAGTACCTCCTATCATACCTGTGGCCTCAATAACTATGGCCTAATGCTCAACCTGGCGATTATCAACCATTGCAAACACTCGATGAGATCTGCCCATGTCTCCCACTGTAGGCTCTGAAGCTGCTGCTCTCTGACTACTTGCTGGACGCCCTGATGGACAATCCCTAGTAATGTGCCCCATAGCACCAAAAGTGTAACATGGGCCTCTAGCCTCTATCTGGATCCCCTGAGATCTAGACTGTTGATGTCCACCCATCATGCTAGACCCACTAAATCCACCTCTAGAAGACTGATGTGTCTTAGCTGGTGGTGCATACTGTGACTGAGATCTTTGATCTCGTCGAGGACCTTGTGAATTCCACTGCTTGGGCTTTGAGCCCTGCTGTCCCTGTGAAGGCTTCTATTTCTGACTCTGCTAAGACTGCTGTTACTGCTGCTAAGGTGCTCTGTATGATCCTGATGAGTGTTTCTGATTCCCTTTCCAGTAGGATTTCAAGAAGCTAGAAGTCTGTGGTGTGGAATTATGGTTATGTGACCGATTATGGATCTCTTCTGCCACCATGGCTCTCTCAACAGTATAATGCAAATCTCTTGGGGGTTCCAATCGTACTTTGTCTGATATAGCATGGTTCAACACTTTAATGAAAATGGTTGACCTGTAGTTTCTCATCCTTCATATAATCCATGTAGGGAAGGAGCTCAAGAAACTTGCTCTCATATTGTGCCACAGTCATATTCCTCTGTTGGAGGTCATGGAACTCGTCTATGCGACACTGTCTAAAATGCTCTAACATGTATCGGGCCTTGAATCTCTCAAGAAAAACCTCCCATGTGAGGGTATCTAAAGTTAAGTGATGTTTAAATTCTTCGTGTCTCCACCAAGTAGAGGCATTACTCCTAAGCATATGTATTTCCAAACATGCCTTCAGGTTGCTCTCGTAGGGACACAACCCAAATCAGCGCTCAAGGCTCAAAAGCCATGCCTATGCCTCTACCTCTATAGATCCCGAAAAGGGTTGTGGCTAAAGGTGTAGGAGCTCTTTGATCTAATCCCCTATGTCACAGGGTGCTCTATGCACTTTCTTAGGTGGTGGTGGTGATGGTGGCTCTGGTATATGTATTGAATCATCCTCTAAATCCACCTGTCCCTCAACCTGCCTGGAACGGGGGCTCCTACTCCTCTCTTGAGCATCATTCTGCTGGCCTCCTAATGGCACTCTGTCCATAATGATATGGGAAAGATTCTCAAGGGCATTCAAAATATCCTAATTAGGGTTCGGTGGCGGCCCAAGAGATGGTTCTGGCTCGTCACCTACATCCTCTACTAACTGCTCAACATCTATTGAAGCCTCACTAGTAGTCCTAGCATCTCGCCCATGACGACGAACTCTACGTGTAACTAGAGGCATCCTACACAAGTGAAACAGAAGACATAAGTTGAAAATGCAATGGGTTTAGGTTCCCAGAGTTGAAATTGGGCTCTGATACGAAAATGTCATGCCCAAAACTAGGGCAAAACACACACAATAAATTTTTCTTTTAAGTCACTCACAACAAGATCGAATACTAGAACATAAGATCATAACATCAACCTATACACCTAATTCTTGAGGGGATTCATGGCATGCACTGGCTTGCCGACATTCCCTAGACTCATTGGGTGCACAAGGTCTAAGAATACACTAACTAGGGTTCGACCAACGAGGGTATGAGGGATGAAATCCCTAAGCAATCATCTTAAAAGAATAAGGACAAAGTTATAATTTGGTGTTGATTCATTTGGGTGATTATCGACTAAAGAACAATGTTTAGAACATTAAATAAAACATGGTATGTATATATATATATATATATATATATATATATATATATATATATATATATATATATATATATATATATATATATATATATATATATATATATATATATATGTATTTATGTATATATATATGTACGATAATATATCACATAGCCAGTTTAAAACAAAAGGGTCTACAATTATTTTTGTTTTAATAAGAGATTGCATAAGGCTGAAAATTAACTATGGTTCTCCTAGCAATTAAAAATTTAAATTAATCCCCTTAAGGAAATTAAAAGATTCATGGAATTAAAAGTCCATAACTCATGACTAGGGCCCATTTAATTTATAATAATAACATTAACATCCTGTAGGTGCAACTAAGTAAATTAAAAAAAAAAATCCCAATATACATGTTAAGAGAAGTATTATAAAAAAATCAATAATCACTTAAATGTAGGATCAACTAAAATCCTGAAATAATAGGGAGGCACAAATTACTCCAAAAAGGCTATTATTTAAAAGCTAAATACACAATTAGAGGAGATAAAATAGGAAGTAAAAGCAGTCAACAGTTTAAATATTTCAGCTGCTTGATAAAAGGGAAAATAAAATTCAAAATAAATAAAAGGAGAATAATCTAGGACTCTTGGCTAGCCCTAACCCTAATCCGACAGAAGAGGGTAAGGCTTAATACAATTTGAGTTGGGACCCAAATTTTCTATTGTTGAAGTTTTAAATAGGTTGTAGTAGAGGGCCAAGCAAGATTCTGTAATCTCAAGTGAGTATTCACCCAAGCATGCACAAGAATGTATATGCACAAGTGTGCTTACACCCTTGTGCAGGCTTGAGTAAATACTAGGGACTACAACAAGAAGGGTACAGTCAACCAACACTCAGGAGGGTGCAAGGTCTTTGATTGTATTAAGATCTAGATGCCTGGAAGTTTTATTATTCAGGGTGATGTGCACCAGAGAATATGGATTTGGTTATAGTTACCAATCCCAGTAATCTACTTCTTGCTCACAGATCTGGTATTAATTTAATCTTACTTCTGTTAAGATCGCAAGTTTTGTATATATATATATATATATATTGAACTCAAAATCAGTGATTGCGAATGTTTAAGGAATGAAGCGTAAATCCTTATTCTATCATCAATCTGCATGCAGGGTAATTACACTTCACCCATGCGATAATCATTATTATGTGAGCTGCTGATAAACCATTCCTATGTATACCATTTTTAAAGAATGGGAAGGCAATCTTGTTATAAAATTTATTATTTTAAACTAAGAATTACGAAGTATGAAATATGCAAAAGAATTAAATTAATGCGGATTGCAAATAACATATAAATGATAAAGCACTATTCATAGCCAAACGAGTGCACAGTTCTGAAAGAAATAAACTTGGGCTTTGATGCACGTCGGAGACATTGGCCACAGTCGATACAAATAATCAACAAAATGAAATAACTATCAGCGAAAATGAAAGGGCAAGGGTTTGAAGTCCCATTCCATCCACTGGTCGGTAGCGGCCACACCAGCTGCTACGGCGGTCTCAGCCACTGGCAGTAGTGGCATGGCCATTGCTATTAGCGGCTGGCCGCTAACAGCAATGGCCATGCCGCTGACTGTCACGACTATGGCCGACAACGGCGATGGGTATTTCCGACGTGGTTTCAGTCTTTGGGCACAGTCGTATGCGATAAACCCTAAGCAATTTTTGGTAACAGCAAAAAAAATGATTCGCTCGGCCATGTTAAGCAATACGAAAGTTTACTAAATATTTCGGTGTTATTTCATTTTCAACATAAAAAAAAACAAAACAAAAAAAAACAATGCGTGGTTTGAAGATGTACATTATATTATTACACATATATATAGTCGGTTATATATATATATATATATATTAATATGAGTTCTAAAAAGGCATCATTTATAATTCTGTACATATGTTGTTGTAAAATAACTATTAGATTGCTATAGTCTATGATTCCCCCCCTTTTTTTTTTTAAAGAAAATAAAATTTCTCTTACACATAAGCTATGCTTTATTAAACATATGTATATTTTTTGAAACATGTAATTTATTCTACTACATTTTAAGCTGGTTTTCAAACACAAATTCTAATAGACATTTATTTCTTGATATCCTTCCATGAGATAATTTTCATTCTATTCCTTCTTATACACAAAAGAGGGAAATTAATTCTTAGATAATCTTGATGCTATCACATAAAAGATTTTAAAATAAAACTTTGAGTACGCAATCATAGAGATAGCTTTTCATATTTCATACTCATTTCAACTATCTTCAACATCAATATGATATATTACTTTAAAATCAGGGAAAAAATATTACAATGTTTTCATACACATTTCAGCTTCAAGAGAGAGAAGAAATAACGTAGTAATCTATCTTTTACAAGCATATCACATGCTAGGCTTTTAAGCATAGCCTTAATAAAACTTCTTGCACAAGGGCTCAAGCCAAATAACCAAAAGACATATAGGAGGTAGTTCTAATCTTCCATCTAGCTCCAAGGAAATCAACAAGATATGGCTTTCAAAATCTGCACACAAAACAACAGACCAAGGATGCTCACCTCCCAACCTAGGCCATTTCATGGCCACCCCCAAGCTAGGGGAAAACAAAGATGGATAGGATAACAACTTGCATACATCAAGCACATATAATAGAAAACAACAACCATTGCATAAACATAAAATTCCCTTTCCCAAGGCTTAGCACAACCTGAGTCACTTTGGACCCATGGTAGGGGTGAAGGTGGAAGCTACTCAACTAGGAGAATGCCATATACAAAAGAGAACCAGCCTTCAACAAGGCACCATAATCTGCACAATATATCTTCACAAGGCCATGTAAACAACCATCCACCCTACTCATACTCATCACCATAACCACACCTTTATGACTCCCAAAAGTATATAGAAAAGAATAGGCAAATGGATGCCCATACATCCATGCTTTATCCCCTTCCTACTAGAGGAAGGACTCTACACTAGAAAAGTAGTCCCAACTCATGCCCTTCACCCATCAAGGCTCTCTTCCCTCCCAAGGGTGAGCTTGGCCTTGCACAACCCCAAGAAACAATTCACAGAAGAAAATACACATACAAGAAAGATAAGAAGGCATAAATTCATACAAGTTTCACTAACATGCATACAACATAGGAAAAGTAAAGGAATTGTACTTAACAATAAGAACAAAGGATTCAAGATCCAACCTTGATCCAAGCTAATGGCAAGAAGGTTGAGTTGAGCTTTCCAACTAGTATCCTCCTTTGCTATGCAACTCCCAAAATCTTCCAAGTACAACAACACAAAAATTCCTCACAAATTCTCTAGTCTCCAAAAATTGGAGAGTGGGCATTAGCCAACAATTTTCCCTCCACCTCCTTAAAAAGACAAACTCTCAACCATTCAAAACAAAAGAGGGAAAATTCAAAAATCAAAATTCAAAAGAGGAGTGGCTCTTCAAATTTCGTCACTTTTCAAAAGGGCATCTTTTGGAAGGGCAAAAATAGTCAAAAACCATCACAATAGTCAAAATTTGACCCCCAACATATGGCACCACTATGGGGTAGCTTATTTTTAACCTCCACTAACATAAATGGTCATTAAAAGCCACTCAAAAGACCACTCAAAGAATGCATCCGAAAATGAAAAAGAATCCCACTCATGGCCCCCCTAAAAATAGAGACCACTTACACACATTAAATACTTGGGCATGCCAACTCACAGGACATGTGTCAATTGACACCACAATTAAACCACATAGCTCACAATACACATGGCATGACAAGTAGACTAAATAATAAATAAAAAATAAACATAGTACCACAATTATGCTCATGCATCACTTTTACAAAATTTACATTTTACAACGAGGTTAATTTCTCCCCTTGGAGATAACCTTGGCTTAACAGGATTTTACAAATATCCATCTTTGATTTTTTCCGAAATTTCCATGGTCTTACCTGCACACTTAACAAAGCATCAATAGCTCATGAAATGTCAAATATATAGGTAAATACAATACATCTAACAATCACATTCTTAACATCATAATTTCCAACTGTATTTCATAATAATTCCCATCATATCAACATTGCATTTCTAAAGCACATAAAGTCAAGATCAGAAAGATACATGATAATCCATCTAACATAATAGCCATGATCATTTCCCATAAATTTTCCTAACATAAATGTAACATCAAGTTATCATATCTAAATCAAAGATGTATCAATTGCTATGCTCATAACCTACTAAATAGCATAAAAAATGAAAGTCCTATATCACCATCACATAAACATAAATCATCACATAGTATCATAATATTTAATGTCTTTGTCTCAATAGTCCAGCATAATAAAAATAAAGTGTCATCATGAGTCTAAAGATGGAAAAAAATCTGCTATGCACTGATGTCACGGGGTGAGGCCTCACATCCTCCCCCCCTTGGCATGAACCTCCTCCTGGAGTTCATCAAAAAGGTGGAGATACTGTGCTCTCATCATACTGTGCCCAGCGGCCACCCCCACTCCACCTAGCGGCCTCCGCACTCAGTGGCCCTCCGCTCCGCCACCGCGCCGACTCCTCCGCTCTCAATGCCGCCGCCTGTGCCGCTCCGCCCCCCACCAGCCCCCTGGTCACCCATGTGACCAGGGCCAAACTTCTTGAGCCCCCAGAGGATTTTGAGTCGTGACAACCATTTGGCCATCAATTTTAGGCTCATATCTGCTGATGTCAGCAGTCTTTTCCTCTTTTTTGAAGTTTTTAGAGGTAACTGAGCTTTTTTGCACATATCTTGTGCATATGAGATCGTCATTGGGCGTATGATATATCATCGGAAAGTTGGTTCCAAGCCCAATCTGAATTTACTGGTATGGTTTTGTGATTTTGCCATTTTGATGCTCTTTTTTTCTATCAAAGTCAGATGTTCTCTGTGATTATGGCATTTCAGACCTCCTGCCTTCCGGGATCCGTTTCTCTTGCATCCGGGCTCCATTTTAAAAAATTGAGATATTTCCAAAAAGCTTTTTCTGAGCTTTTTTCAGATCTGATGGTTTTATGTGATTTTTTGTCATTTAGCTGATGTCGCCCATCCTCAGATCCTTGCAGACACCTTCTTTGGGCCCTCCAATGCAGCTATTGGTTTTTTGCTCATATTTTGAGCATACGGTGTCAAAATTTGGCAAACGAGATATTGTTAGAAAGCTGATTCTGAGCTCTTTCCAGATCTGGAGGTTATTTTTTCTGATGGTATTTTTCTTTGTCATAGCCAGATCTTTAGTTTTGCACTCCGGGAGCTCTATCTTGCACATCCGGACTCCATTTTTGGAAAATGATATATCGTTGGAAAGCTTGTTTAGAGAGATTTTCAGTACTATGAGTCCTTTTTTCAGATTCTACTCCAGATTTATTTTATTTAGATTCTTGTTTTTTTGTAGTCTAGTGGATATCTTGGTTGTTTCAGGTCCTGGGATCTCTTCCCTTTAAGGGATGGCTCATCTTAGGCTGTTCTTTTATTTCAGCAGCCTTTGATTTTCTTTGAGCAGTGTATACTTCACTTTTGTAGCATTCTTTGATGCACACACACTGAGATAAAGTGTCATTCTATTGCATTGACGGGATCTTGCACATGTTTGTGCTATTTGTACTCACACTCCATTATAAAGTGTCAGGGGGGTTTTGATGTTTGCCTTTGTTTGCCATCTACCTTTGTCAAGTGAGTGTTCTTTCCATGACATTAGCCTCAGGTATCTCTATATGTGTTTGTACTCTCTCTGCACATTCGATGTTCCAAATTCTTCTTCATCATGCAGTTCATATTGGACGATCTTTTTAGTGTACTTGTCATTACTCCCTTGTCAGCAGTATGGGGGGGTTGCTACTGTTGGTTCGACTGCCTCCTTGGTTCGATTGTGTGAGCTATGTATTCAGTATTTGATCCTATGTACTAGGCGGTTGCAGTGGCTGGGTACCTATGCATTCCGATGAGATGGATCATTTACCATATGGACACTCTTTTCTTTCCTATTTTTTGGATGCACTCTTCCATCTTTGATTGATCAGCTCTTCAGGTTTTGGTGTTTATGCCATCTGTATCTTTGAGTTCAGGTGTTTGCCTTTGTTTGCCTCTTGATTCGAGTAGTGTCATTTGAGGGCACTCATGCAGATTACAGTCTTCTCTACCTGGTCATATTTCTATGGAGGATCTTTAGATCATCAGTTTCTTCTTGACAGAGTTTTCAGTTTCATGCTTCAGTGATGTTGTACATGTTCATTTTTGTTCCTATTTTCTGGAACATTCCTAGTTTTGGAGACTTCTTTAGTCCTTCAGACTAGTCTTTGTCTCCTTTTGGAGTAGAGTTTTTTCCATGTGGTTTTCTCTATTTCTCCACTTTTTAGAGACTCTCTTTTGTACTTGGGTACCTGATCAGGCCTTTGTTGTTGGGACCCATTTGCTTTCTTCTTGCATTGTTTGTAGATGCATCGTTGCTCATCTTAAGGGGGGGTGTTAGAGTAAAGTATTAATTATATTAATTAATACTTACTCCCTTCTTAAGATGTCAACTCCCTTTTTCTTTAGTTAAAAGCACATGCACTAGTTTTAAACTCATGCATTAGTCATGTAATAGTTAAACTGATTATTACATGCACTAGACTTTGCCTTTCAAGGCTTTCGATCCCCTTTATAAAGATGATCCATTGTACATTATTTTAATTTATTAATTGAGGATATTTTCTTCTTCATATTTTTCAGTCAAACCCTTGCCCTCTTCTTGTCTTTACTTCCTTGTAACAGGTTTTTGTATGTAGGTGATCTTTGGGTTTTGTGGATTTGTATTGCTCAAATCCTACATTATTAATTAATTCCTGATTTATAAAAAATAATATATATATTTTGTTTATTAGATACTCTTTGATCGCAACGCACTCTGAATAATCATAGAAATGATTGAATCATAAAATTTGTCTGTAATTTCTTCAAACATACTAAGTTAATATGTTATGTTGAGCTCGGAATTGTTTGAATTGTTAAATCTTCAACAACGGATATTGGTAAACGTCCTAAAGAAATATGATCATAATTTAATTCATGACGATCATAGGTCGAAAGTTCATATTCTTCAGTCATCGCTAGATAATTTGTGGGGCAATATTCGACACAATTTCCACAAAAGATACAAATTCCAAAATCAATACTATAATTTTCCAATCATTTTTTCCCCATATCTATTTCGACTTTCCAATCCATAACAGGTAGATTGATCGGCCATACACGGATGCATACTTCACAAGCAATACATTTATCAAATTCAAAGTGGATCCTCCCGCGAAATCGTTCTGATGGGATCCATTTTTCATAGGGATATTGAATAGTAATAGGTAAATGATTCATGTGATATAAGGTAACAAAAAAACCTTGCCCAATGTATCTCACATCCTGTATTGCTTGTTCACTATAATTCACAAACCCAGTTACCATGGAGAACATGTGTAAAATCTTCTTGAATAATCATTTCATAGAAATTTCTTTCTCTTCATAGATTTGATCTATCAAATTTGGATATATTGCAAAATTGATAAGAACCTCTTCACGAAGAAAAAAAGAGAGTTAGTTACAATAAAATAAGTTCGAAAGAGGCTATTAGTAACAGATTACCCAAAGCAATAGGTAAAAGAAATTTCCTCCCAAGATCCAATAATTGGTCCATTCTTATCCTAGGCAAGGTCCATCTTGCTGTGATAGAAATAAATAACTTGGAGGTACTTGAAAAGATTAAGGGACATGGTTCTATAATCCACCATAACCCTTCTTTCTGACCTTAAAAATCAGGAATTTATTAATCATTCTATCATGCATTTTTTTTCTTTCTCAATGGAAAAGGAGAGTGCATCATTCTTTTTAATAATACCGGATAAACTCCGACATTAAATCTTGCTGGTATTGTAGCTTTATTCTATGAAAGTTGTATTTTATTTGTGTCGAAGAGAAATTCGATCGAAACGTAGGAATATATAGACCATGAACAAAAAGAAATGGATCTCATTCTTTTTTCTTACTCTAAATTAAATAAATAATATTGAACTTCGAAATATTTTTTTTTATGATAAAAAATTTGTCTGTTCGCCCCTCTTTGATTCCTAGAGAACAAAGAGGATATGTTGAATCTCAAGTATGTTATTTAACCAGTCGAATTCAAAAACTTACTGAACATTTGGACCTGCATGGAAGAGACTACTCGTCCCAAAGAGATTTGTGGAAAATTGTGGGTAAACGTAAACGACTTCTAATTTATTTGTTCAAGAAAGATAGACTTCGTTACAAACATTTAATCAATCAATTAGATATTCGTGGACTGCGTTAATTTTGAATGAAATTTGAAGAAAGAAATAATGTTTTATTAAATTCCGAATCCTAATTAGTCATTCTTTCTTTTGTTCTCATTGATTTTTTAAACCGGGGAAGAGTTATTATTATGGTTGCTAGGGAGAAAGACCTCATGATGGTAAGTATGGGTCCTCATCATCCATCAGTGCATGGTGTTCTTCGACTTATTGTTACTCTAGATGGTGAAGATGTTATTGATTGTGAACCTATATTAGGTTATTTACATAGAGGTATGGAGAAAATTGTTGAGAACCGAACAATTGTTCAATATCTCCCCTATGTAACACAATGGGATTATTTAGCTACTATGTTCATAGAGGCAATAATGGTTAATGCACCCGAAAAATTGGAAAATATTCAAATACCTAAAAGGGCCAGCTATATTAGAATGATTATGCTAGAGTTAAGTCGTATAGCTTCTCATTTGTTATGGCTTGGACCTTTCATGGCTGATATTGGTGCGTAAACTCTTTTCTTTTATATTTTAAGAGAGAGGGAAATGACATATGATTTATTTGAAGCTGCCATGGGCATGCGAATGATGCATAATTATTTCCGTATTGGAGTAGCTGTAGATTTACCCTACGGTTGGGTAGATAAATGCTTCGATTTTTGCTATTATTTTTTTCCAAAAGTGACAGATAATGAAAGACTTATTACATGCAATCCTATCTTTTTAAAACGAGTTGAGGGAGTAGGCATTATTAGTAGAGAAGAAGCAATAGATTGGAGTTTATCAGGACCTATGCTACGAGCTTCCGAAATCCAATGGGATCTTCGTAAAGTGGATCATTATGAATGTTATGATGAATTGGATTGGGAAATCCAATGGCAAAAAGAAGGAGATTCGTTACCTCATTATTTGCTTCCAATCGGAGAAATGAAAGAATCTATAAAAATAATTAGATAGGCCCTATAAATAATTCCAGGAGGTCCTTATGAAAATTTAGAGGTTCGATGTTTAAATAAGGGAAAAGATTTGCAATGGAACGATTTTGAATCTTGATTTATTAGTAAAAGACCTTCCCCTACTTTTGAGTTATCAAAACAAGAACATTACGTGAGAGTAGAAGCTCCTAAGGGGGAATTAGGAATTTTTTTTATAGGAGATAATAACATTTTTCCCTGGTGATGGAAAATACGACCACCTGGTTTTATTAATTTGCAGATTCCTCCTCAATTGGTTAAAAGGATGAAATTAGCTGATATCATGACGATTTTGGGTAGTATAGATATCATTATGGGAGAGGTTGATCGTTAAAATGGTGATTAATATAACAGATCTCGAAGAACAAGCTATCAATTTATTTTCTCGATTGGGATTTTCAAAAGAAATATATAGTCTTATATGGATTCTAATTGACATAATTATCCTTCTATTGGGAATTACGATAGGAGTATTAGTTATTGTATGGCTCGAAAGAAAAATATTTGCGGGAATACAACAACGCATTGGACCTAAATACGCCGATCCTTTGGGAATTATTCAAGCTTTGACGGATGTAATAAAACTACTACTAAAAGAGGATATTATCCCATCTAGGGGGGATATTTGGTTATTTAGTATTGGACCAACAGTAGTGGTGATACCTATTTTTTTAGGCTATTTAGTAATTCCCTTTGGTCGCCACATTGTTTTAATTGATGTTAGTATATTTTTGTAATTCCATATAGTATTTATGGAATTCCACATAGAAATATCCCAAATAGTTATGTAATTCCAAATAGTATTCATCCAATACTTTTTGTGATTCCAATTTATTCTTATTCAATACTTTCTGTAATTCCAAAGAGTATCTTTGTAATTGCCTATAGTATTTATTCTTATTCAATACTTTTTGTAATTCCAAAGAGTATCTTTGTAATTGCATATAGTATTTATTCTTATTCAATACTTTCTGTAATTCCAAAGAGTATCTTTGTAATTGCATATAGTATTTATGGTATTCCAAATAATACTTCTGGAACGGTTCTAAATCGTCTAATACAGTTTCGGATTTTAAATCATTCAATACAAAATCTTCATTCAAATCAGATTTTGATACAAGAGGTGCCAATCCGTTCTTCAAGAAATCAAATTTATCAATTTCAACATGCTCGTCACCTTGAATCTTGTGTTTATTCACTATTTTATTCAATATTAGTTGTTCAGTGTTATCATCTTCTAATGTTTTCTTTTTTTCAAAAATATTGAGTACCCTAAGGAAAGAATCATGCATTAATTCATCGCTGTAATTGAAGAAGTAATTGAAGCACTTCAATAAAGTCTGGTTGAATAAATGTAACTCATTCACACGATGATTGATATCCATGTCAATTGCATCATTAGGGTAAGAAATATGATTAGGCCTAGTTATTGATAAGAGTAAATTGATCCGTTATTTTAAGAACAAATTGTTTCAATTGAAAATCATCGTTTAATGCTAATTGTTCTTTATTTTGATCACAGGATGAGGGAGATCTTGAAGATGAATTCTTATTCATAAATTGAATACAATTGAATTGGTTTATATCTTTTCTGATGTTCCATTCGGGATCTGGTAAAATATCATAATTTACACAAGGATTTTGAAGAAATGTTTTAACCTTCCATAGATCAACGATTCTATTCTTTTCTAATCCCCTAAAATATTGAAAAGCGTCTTGTCACCCTTTCAACAATTTGAATTTGTCACTCGGTTTATTAGTATAATTAATACTTATACATGATTCACCTATTGACAAATGCTCAAACAACCTTTGAAAAACTTTCGACTCTGAAAAGGAAAAAGATTCTCTTGCTTGATCTGATTCTTCTTGGAACATTTTTTCTTGTTCCATTTCTTGTGATATTTTCTCACATAGTTTCTTTATTCTTCGTAGCCCTTCTTTGTAGCTTTCGATTTCTCGAACTCTTTGTTTCCTTTCTAAACTTTTGAATTGTTCTGGTTCTGAAGAGAGCGAATTCTTCTCTACTTGAACTAGTTTTTCTTCTAATTGTTTGATTTTGTTTTCTAGTTCCTCAATACTTTTCTTCGATGACGATAAAGTATTGATTCTTTCCATTCATAAAGGTTTTCAAGTTCTGTTTCAGGTTCCCAATATTCGTTTGGAATTGAATTAAAAGATGAATCAATCTCCCAATCGATACCATTAGATTCCTTTTCCAAAGGGCTTTCCCAACTTATTGTTTCTTGCTTCTCTGATATTCTATTTTTATGATTCAGATTTGTGTTAGAACTGGATAAAATCCAAACATGTCCTTTTGGATTGAGCAAGCAATGTTGATATCTCCTTTTGGCTTTTGGCGAAAACATAAAAAGATGCGGAACGAGCAACAAATTTTCCTTTCTAGCTCTAGCTCCAAGATGTTGTACAGCTGGAAATATCTTCATCAAATTATATGATGATTTATTTCTTTCAATTAAGGCTCGAGTATTTAAAAAATAGAAAAGTAATGGTAATCCTATTATCATTACAGCTTTTATTGCTTGACCTTTTAAAATAAATATACGTATATCCCGTATAAGTAATGTACTAAGAATCCGAAAATAAAAAAGCTTAACAACACTTTCTCGACCAAAAAATATTTGACTTAGCAATCTCACCAAATGGGATTTGTTCCATGGAACGAATATTTCCATCATGTAATCTTGAAATTTAGACTGAATGCTAAAGAACCAAGATATTTCTCGGGTCTTTCCAATAGGGTCCGTAGACCATGGTTTTCTATTTTGTTCCATATATTGTTTTGTTCTATAAAAATATAAATTATTAGTATTATAATAAGAAAGAGGTAGTTAATACAACTTATTCAACTAACTATTGTACAATTTGTAAAAAAAAAAGTTTATTGTTATTAAGATATAATTGAATTAGTAAACGATGCAATATTGAAACATTAATAATATAATAAATATATTATATGAATACGAATCCAAATATAGGATTTTTATCTATTTAGAACAATAGATATATAGAAAAGAATGATACTTCTTTTAATTAATTAAAGAATCCCTATTTATACAATCTTATCTATCTGTATTATTCATTAATTAGCATTTTGTCATACAGAAATTGCTAACAATCCCAAATCTATTTCTTGTTGAAAATGAGAATTCAATTGGTGACCATAGTGATTATAATAAAATCACTTTACCATAGCATCCATGGCTGAATGGTAAAAGCACCCAACTCATAATTGGAAAGTCGCGGGTTCAATTCCTACTGGATGCACAATAAGTAGTTATTACACTCTGCTCACAATATTTTTCAGATGAAATAATCGCTCGATTCAATTCAGTATTGAGATTAGATTATCTCCATCCCTATTTTGTAATTCTTAACTATCTCTTTTAATTTGAAATAGAAGTTAAGAATTACAAATCTTTTATTTACGCACATTTGAACGACTTTTTCTCAAATAGAAAATCTATATTTTGGTACAAAATGAACTTCTAATTTAACGATCAAGTTGATTTTGTAATTAGAAGTTCATTTATAATTTCAGCCTATTCCCTGTGATTTTAAGAATATGAATATAAGGGCAATTCTTACTTTTTTTTAGTTAGTAAGTAAGAAAAATTCTATAGAAAAAATCTCAATCTCTAAAATAATGTATCCCGGGCAATTGCAATAATTGAATTCATTATTATTCCCAGTAAAGTAGATGCTATTACACATATAATCATACTAAATTCGATATAATTTTTTGAGATTGAAGAAGATAATCTATAATTTTGCACGTAGGGAGTTATTTCTTTGTTTCTTTCAATCATTAATAACTTAATTATTTTCAGATAATAATATATGGAAACAACACTCATAAAGAGTACTATCGAATCTAATAAATAGGAGCTTGCTTGCCATCCACACCAGAATAGATAAAGTTTTCCTAAAAAACCTACTAATGGAGGAATCCCCCCTAGAGATAGCAGACATAAAGATAAAGACAAAGCTGAAAAAGGGTCTTTCATATATAATCCTGCATAATCCCGAATGTTATCTGTTCCTGTATGTAGACTGAATAATACAATACAAGCAAAAGTTCCTAAATTCATAAAAATATAGAGCAGCATATAAGTTATCATACTTGCATTACATTGTTTGAGTCTTTATCAATTATTCCAATAAGGATATATCCAATTTGACCTATCGATGAATATGCAAGCATATGTTTTATACTTGTTTGAGTAATAGCAATTAAATTTCCTAATATCATGCTAAGAATAGCTGATATTTCCAAAAGAAGATGTCATTCATTCAATGAGAAATAAAAAATAATGTCAAAAATTCTAGTGGCTAAAGTTGAAGCAACTACTTGATAAACATGCCTTTATATTGAGCTTGTAAATTCTTAAGAATTAGTTCGTCATGGGTAATGATACTATTGCTAATCTAATGACTTCTATAAGAAATGCTGACATGGTAAAAAAAAATAAATAGTTCGAGTAGCAGCTACTATTATTACAGAGAACATAACAAGGATTCTTCTACGAGAAGGCTTTATAGAGGATGTTAGGAAACATAGAGAAGGTCAAAAATCTTTTTTTGTTTTAACTTAAAAATCTAGGGAAAGGACGCAAAAGAGATATATAACCGCTTGAAAGCATATTGGCAAACTTGGTCTGAGAATCTATTCTAATTCGTGAGAAATCCCTAAAGTTTTAGGTGGATTTAAAGCTCATGTTGTAGAGCAATTATCCGAATGAGAGCATGCTCAGGTCTCGATAGTGGAAAGATGTGAATGCTTGACTGGAGGTGGGATGGGAGCCAAACTAACAACCTGAGCTAAGGGCTATAACTCCTTGATGTGAGGTTATCCCTCATCTGACGTGCCGGAAGGTGAGCCCTACTAGAACTATAGGCCCTCATCTTCACTCGTGAAGGTGAGGGCGGGCCCTACTATTCTAAGGGTTGTACCGCTTACAGCCCGGTTCGTGATGCTTGCCCTATAGTAATAGGGTTGGTTGACTACCACTCAAAACTATCCAAAACCGAGCCTAACTCCAACTATATACCTCAATTATAGAGGGGGGGGCGGCGTGGGGGCGGGAGGGCCGGGTGGCTGGGAATCATAGGGTTCCCTGCATGCGAACAGGGTGGGAGGACAAAAGGAGTAGTGATAAATCTTTCAAGTGTGGACGACAAACTACTGAGCAAGGGATCATTTCTCTAGCTCCGACTCCAGCCCTGAGCCCTTAGAATAGTAGGGCCTTCTTGGATATAAGAGTGAGTTCATGATTTGGATTGGATGTGCAATCAATAATAATAGTAGGGCTATAGTTGGTGGCGCCCCCCCCCCCCCCCCCCCCCCCCTTAAAATAGTTAGTAGGGCTTGGGTGGGACTATATTCCTGGAGGCGGCCTATCTAGAATCTATAGTAGGGGGGAAGATTGAGGACTGGGATGATAGAAGGATCGAGAGAGGGTTACCATCATGTTACGTAGATAGTATGCATAGCTCGATCGAGGCATCATGCATCATGTTAGTTACGCGTGCCCATCAAGGATCCTGGGCACAAGCCCTACAATTATTATTTGGGGGGGGGGGGGGGGCTACTATTCGCCAAGGGGTAGGTGGGATGGACGACTAAGAGGTAGGTATGCCAGAACGGAATCATACTCACTTGGTCTGTCTCTTCTTGGAGACAGATCAGTTCAGTCAACACCTTCGTGATCATAGAAATAAACGGCCCGACCCTCTTCGAAAAGTAAGAGGGGTTTAGCAGTCCGCATTTGGCTACCCAACGTCTACCGTGTGCACACTGGTAAACCTCTCACCCTCCGAACAGCCAGACGACAAGGAGGTTAAGATTCCCTCGAAGAACTCTAGTTAGTGTCGGTTGGATCGAATCCGGCCGCCCCCCTTCTAGATTATTGTAGTGGTAGCACCATACATGGCATCATAGCATTTAGATACGCGGCAGAAGGCACCGGGTAAAACAAATCTTTATGTGGGCCCGCTTCTCCTCCCACCCCCTTAGAATAGTAGGCCTAGTTGACTCGGTCAGGGCCCTCCCACATCAAAACGGACCAATCCAAAACCAATCACGGCATCTCATGCGGTGAAACTGGGCCTCTAGGTTCGAATCAATATCTCTAGGAACTCAATCAAATCGATAACATGCCAAATTCTAGTTGTAGTTGGCTTTCATTTCATCAACCCGGTACTTGGTATGTCAGATTCTTCGTCTTTTTCTTCTTACATGGCATAGAAATGAAAATCCGACCTCGATCATGAGCCCTTGGACACCTAACGGGGTGGTTCATCGGGAAGATAGTTGGGAGGGACTTGAGAGTTGGGTGGGAATTAAGAGAGGAAGGCCCTACTATTATAAAGGGCCATAATTCACCTAGGAATTACCCCCCGCTTCTATAGTAGGGCACTGACTTCCACTTGACTTTCGGAGGACGGCCGAGGAGATCTAGCCGCCAACCTGACCCAGAGAAGAGAATCCCCGACTTCCTTCGTTATTTCATGGGAAGGCCACAAATAACTATCTTGACCTTCGTTATTTCATGGGAAGGCCACAAATTTTTTATGAGTTAATTTGATCGCTAGGACTAGCAATTGCACTCCAACAAGGTGTAATGGTTACATAGAAAGGAAGATAGGCTCGAGTAATATATTGAATGGTGGGGAGAAAATTTTGAATAATTTTAATCCAATGTAAGAGGACAATTAACCTAAAGAGCAATAAGAAAATGATGTCTTCATATTGTTGAGTCGAGCATAGGTGATAATATTGTTTGAATACATAACAAAGGTTGGAGTAAATAACTACAAGATATATTATTTCACCTCAAATCCAAGTATTCAAATTATTAAATATGTCCATCCTCCACCTTTTCATTCAAGAGATGGGTAGACCTCTTGAAAATTAGTAAAAAATGTCATGGCACCTTTATGGTTTTGTAAAATGGGGCTTTAACAAATACCCAACTAGTACATATACGTAGTGACACACATTGTATTTTGTACATCTAATTTTATGAAGTCAACAATATGGTCAATATCCAAACATAGCCAATCTGAAACAATGAACAAAACTTGATACATTCTTACCATTGCAGGTCTGAAACAATGCACCTAGTCATAGTGCAGGCCTATCTATACAGGTTACTTCACTTAGCATTACCCATAATCATCACAAGAATGTTGTTTTTATTTGAAATCAGAAAACCAATATGCGTCTCTCCCAACAAATTTCTCTTGCAACAATCTTGCTGATAAATTTGAATGCAGTGTGGCAGCCCATGGGTTCTAGACAAATCTAATAGTTGTTCCAAGGGATTTTCTTAACAATCCAGCTACAATTGCCAACCTCTCACAATAAAGGATGATGCATGGCTATTTTCCTCCACATCCTTTAACTAATGTCTTGAATGTGGAGAATATCCCGCTGCCTTAATCTCCCAAGATCATTTTTTCAAAAGTACATATCTCTACAACATTGTGTCTCCACAAAAAAGTATATACCATTTTATGAACTTCAATCCAACTACATCTAAATATCTTTTTTATTCTCTCATCTTTCATCAGTCTTCTTACCTTCCGAACCTCATCCCACCTGCCCACTTCTGCATAAATGTTTGACACGAGTACGAATATTGCAATATTTTAAGTCTATCTTAGAAATAATATTAGTTGTAAACACTCCTAATCCTATGTTCTTATGTGATCTACAGGAATCAAACAAACATATCTACACAACCATCATAGGTTTAGTTGGCATTTTGATAATAAAATATAGAGTTCCCTCGAGATAGTTAGCATAGATCACCCACGCACACATAATGATCAATTATAGGTGTAATGCAATAAGAGTCGCTCATGCCATTAAAGTATTTGCAGACCTTGTCCACCAAACATGCATGGTTGCATGCAAATAAAACACAAGAAAAGCTAACATTGTTTGAGGTATATTCCAAAGTGCTTCATTAGTTCAATAAGTGATAGAGCATTTGCATACCCTGCAATCACTGCAATAAAAAATTAGAAATAAACACTATAACTAAACCCTAGCATTACAAATATAGAATGAAAACAAAGGAAAAACATAATTAGAAAAGTGTTGCATACCGTCAAATTTGGTTGAATCAAAGCTGACGAGTTTGATAATCTTGATCAATCCTCCCTCCCTCCCAAATGCCTGCACACAAATGTTCAATACTCTAATACAAAAACCCAAAAGCCAATTTGAAAAATGGTGAATTTTTTGTTCTTACTATTTTATTTCAATTGAGAGAATCCTGAAGTTTGAAAGGATGGGGAGAGATTATTTAGTGATTACTCAGCAATTCAAGCAACGTGCTACTCAAAAAATCTTATCAAGCAACAAGATCTTCAACTTTACTACCTTATGTAATCTCTAGTACTACAAACAATTATTATACTCTACAAGAGGGACAATGTAGTATGCAGCCCTGTTTGCTAAAACATTTTGCACTCTCCTTTCACCTCTCAATGATTAGATTTTCAGGCATATTGTTAAACAATTTCCAAACTTTCTCATGTTCTAGATTAATCAATGTCTTTTGAATAAAATAATGTTTGTATTGCAACGAACTAACTTCAACATTTATAAATAAGAACAAACAAATTGAAACAGATTTCGCAATCGCCTAATTAGCAGATTATAATATTAATTTACAAAGTAGACACATTAAAGTTTACCATTTAATTTCCAACCTGTTTGAGCATCAAACTAACAATTATCTGGACTTTGATGAAGGAGACTTCCATATCTTTGAATAGCATTAAGTTTCAGATTTATGCTTTGCAATGAACTAACTTCAACAATATATAAATAAGAACAAACAAATTGAAACAGATTTCGCATTCACCTAATTAGCAGATTATAATTTTAACTTACAAAGTAGACACATAAAAGTTTACCATTTAATCTCCAACCTGTTCGAGCATCAAACTAACAATTATCTGGACTTTGATGAAGGAGACCTCCCATATCTTTGAATGGCATTAAGTTTCAGATTTATGCTCCACACACACATAAATATCAACATTTACATAAAGGAAAGCCTCCCATCAGCATAGAGTTGTCTCAGACCTGGTCTAATCCTTCAACAGAAGCCCAAGATTTGTCATGGAGATTTAGAATTTTACATGCCCAGCAACTTTTCCTTCTTATGTGCAGTCTATCAGGGCACTAACAGCTACAACATTTGATAATAATCCAATTTCAATTATGCTTTGATGGATGTCCATACCCTGTTCCAGAGCTCCCATTTTGGCTCAGGCGTGGAGGATGTTGGCAAATGCTGTCGAGTCTGGATTAACATCGACCAGTTGCATTTGCCTAAAAGTCTTCAAGGCCTTCTCAACAAGCCCATTTTGTGCATATCCTGTAACCATTGCAGTCCAAGAGATTACATTTCATTGAGGAGTTTTATCAAATAATTTAACTGTCTTGTGCATGCTTCCACATTTTGCATACATGTCTATAAACACATTCCCAACTACATGTCTGTCAACGCATTCCCAACTACGGCATCTGACAAAAATCCACTTCTGAATATTCTTTGATGGATGTCCATACCCTGTTCTAAAGCTCCTGTTTTGGCATGTATGCTGGGAAGATGCTGACAAAAGCTCCCATTTTTGCATGTATGCTGGGAAGATGCTAACAATGGTTGCGGAGTTTGGGTTTACACCAGCCAATTGCATGTTCTTAGGAGTATCCAAGGCCTTTTTAACAAGTCCATTTTTTTTTGCATAACTTGATATCCTTGTGATATTAAATTTGTACAATTATAATGCTAACTGTTGTCTTTTTAGGATTCAATTGTGTGAGTACTTGCATCAATATTTTAGATCATGCTTTATGATCCATCATAAAGATATAAACTGTTGAATCTAGATTTCTTATGAAATGAAAATGATGAATTTACTGTAGATATCTGATAAATTTAAATAATAATAGAGTAAAAAAGAGACCATGGAAGAAAAAGAAATCAACATACGAGTTCACTCTATATTTACACACTATTTATTGAGGTGTTGCCTGAATGATTTCCCATCCTTATCTCTTTGTTTCCTGCATAACATTAGACTTCAAGGCATATGAATGAAAAATCTGAAATAGAATGTTGAAGGTTGCTCTAATTTTCTTAGTATGTTCTACACAAATTTCTGCCACAGATATTGCTGATTAATTGTGTGCCTAATCTTTAAGCAGGATAAAATTCTTAGAATGCTTGCTGATATTGTTTTGAGGGTCAAACAGAGTTCCTTACCACAAATATGTGTGAACTGCTTTATACAGCATCTCATGAATACACTGAGAAGATGCTGGTATGATTTCTACAAGCTCCAAAAACTCGCTTGGGCTTAACCCTGCATCAAATACAATGTGAACTAAATCCCACATATTAGCAACAGTTGATACTGTTGTCTTGTTAAAGCTACGATAACTATTAGAGCTCTGTTCCAGTGCTTCTTCATATCCCAAACTTAACTCAGTAGATTCATCAATTTTGCAATTGATATATTTTTGAGCAATGAACATGGAAAAGATGTTTCTCATGCTTTCAACTTCAGGGCTGAATGCAATACTGATATTACTCTTGATTTCCATGGGTACATGCAACAGAAGTCAGAAAGTCTTCAATAGTTGCAAGGTCTAGCTGAGAAGCAATCCTAGTTTGTAACTGGGCCTTACTTTCATTGGTAGATCTATAAATCAAAGCTTCAGAGTGCAGGGAAAACAAACAATGAATGGGTATTACATTAGATTTTCTTCCCAATGGCAGCAGCCTTATAATACCTTCCAGCAATCTACATTTCAGTGTACTAGTCCCACTATGACGCCTGTTGGAGAGAATCCATTTGTTTGCATACATGATTATAACGGGGCAGACATATTTTTCTTCCATCCCCTGTCTCTGTATAGAAGCTATTATCCTTTCAAAAAGCTAGAAAGTAAGTACCAACAGGTCCTTCATCCACTAGTCTTTGCCTGTGGCTTTTCTGAAACTTGTACTTAATTCACTACAAAACTGACATTCATCCGCCATTTCAGACCTAGTCCTTGTATGCTCTGGATCAAGAACTTCCATGCATGCCACAAAAGCAAGCGATTCAATGCATCTGCCTAGAATAAGAAGCTCATCTGCCAAGGGAAGCAAACACTGGCATTTCTGAAGCACAATCAGAGTGTCTTCCCAGCTTTGTAACACCACCTGAGTAAAATACAAATCACTTCTTTCACGCAGGTATCCTATTCCAAATTCTTCAATCATTTCGAAAAACTCTGCTGCACATCTCAAGGCTGCAACATTTAATGGGTCCATGAGAATGGTGGAGCCATAGCAAAGCAGAACAACAAGTTCAAAGATCTCAAACCCAACAGGACATGATCTGGGTACCACAATTTCTGAGGACTCTGACAACTTCCTTTTCAGGTAGCCACTCCTGGAAACAAGAGGATACTGCACACGAAGCTAAGAACAGGTGTAGGAAACACACCGAATGGATTTGGTCAAAGGTCTTATGAAACTTTCAAACAAATGCAACTGGCAGATGTAAACTGTATAGCCCGATTCACCAACCTTTACCAGCCTCCTCGCTGCCTGTGATAAAATGGGAGGTTTTGAGAAAATCTTTGGCCAAAGCAACTGGCAGTCATGCGATTTCTAACCCTAACAGAGGTTTGAAATCTCTATTCTTTACGGCTCTGCATCTTGGTTTTGAAAACCAAGAAACGTATTTAATATGAACAACTTACCTGATGTGTAAAACGTATGCTTTCTGCAATTTTAAAGTGAACAAGGCAACTCACCTGCCTTGCATAGAAGAAATCATTGCAGATGTTGCTATCTGCTGTGCATTATGTTTTTTATTTTTATTTTAATACTGTAAAATCTATATTCATATCTTCAACTGCTCCAACCAGAAAAGTTTTCCGATATGTAAAATCAATATGAGATATGATGAAATCGTTGGAGTTTCCACCAAGAATGGCCTATCGGCTAATTAAAAATAAATAGTTAGTTGGATTGTTAAACGGTTACCTTTGCAAGACATCTCTCTCCCACTTGATCTACGCTTCTATGAATTGCTATCCACCAATGCTCTTTCTTACATGCCCAAAAAATGATTTTCAAGAAATTAATTAACATATTCTATACTTTGTTTTGACAAGAAAAAGGTGATAAGATTAAATTTCCAATGATGGATTGGCAAATGTGTCTCCTTAAAGATCTAAATTTATAATGTTGAATGTGTCGACCCTAGTATGTGATAAGGCAGGTTGGAAAATGTAGAACAAACTTAAGATGCTACAAAGTTCTTTTCTTCAAAGGAAATATTAGAAAATGTGAACTTGTAACTCAATGATATGGAATAATATGAGAAAAAGGTGAAGCTCCTTCTACGAAGAGGCATCTTTTGGAAATGTGGTATTAAGAACAATTTAGCTAGTTTCAGATAGATGCCTGGCTGCAAAGTTCTCTATTGGACCTTCATTACTCCATTGGAAACCTTAAACAATTGGCATGTGCAAGGTGGGGAGTTAAGCTTTATTGTTATTGGAAGAAAAGTTAAATATCTTTTATTCACTAACAATAGAAGGATAAACAACATTTAAATTCAAGTCAAGTGCCAAAGGAAAAGTGACTAATATCAGAAATCAAACATTTTTGCTTAAAGTATATTCCAACAAGGATTGACTTTTCTTTTCCAATTTTAGTTAAGGTATCAAGTTTTAGCTTGGAAGATCCTTTGTGTCAAAATTCCTAAGATAGGATGTGCATATGAGGTCAAAAGGCATGGACCAATGTGTAGATTTTCCTTAGAGTAGTGGTGCATAGGAAAGCCATTAGAAGCGACAATAACCGAAAACGGGCCTTTAAGAATCTCTATTAATCAAATTATGAAAATGTGTAGTTGAAAATGTTAATAATCTTATATGAGATGTACGTTTTCCTGAGATAGTTGTTTTGGTATTCTTCAATAACTTACTTTTAATTGGTTTTTCCCAACTATCCATTTTGTAAGCTAGGATTTGATATGAAATTTGAAACCATGAAACATTTATGGAATATGATATCAACATGGTGGATTCATCCTTGTGAAAGAAGAGAAATGTGTAGATTTTAGAGGCAAGACCCACTTTGTTGAATAGGATAGCAAAAAGGAAAGGAGCTTTTACAGCCGGCCATCTGTTTTTGTGGTTACAGATGTTTAAAGTAATATGGGACTAGCTCGTATTCCTTGTGGAAGGCAGCCAGCTGTACTACAAATGAGACGTGCATAGCTTATTCCTCATGGAATTTGAACTTACAATCTCTCTTTCAAGAACACAAGTTCTCCACCACTAGACCAGCTCAGACTGTACTACAAACTTAAATAATTTGATTCTTGAGACTACAACCATTTTAAGCCTCTCATAGTTTAAAGTGATAGTCTATGGGGATGCTGAAAAGCACAACCTAGAGAAGAATAAGTACAAAATATAAATGAATTTCTGCATAAACTCTTTTCAAACATATTCATTACCATTTTAAAATGAAAAAGATAAAATCTCAACATAGATCCTCGAAGTAATCATTTTGACACATTTTCTGCATTCCATTCTGAACAGTGCTATAGGGATCAGTTCTAGTTTTTTATGGTTCTTTCCATGCATTACAAGAATAAAGAATGCATAAACTTAACCAAAAGATTAAAAAAGCTGAATTTGCATTCAATATATTTAGCCAGATGATGTGCTGCAGATCCAGAAAATTCTATTTAGGATGTTTAAGAGCTGGTTTTGAACGAGTAAGAATTGCTTCAGTTGAAAGTAAATTTAAATTACATGACTCGAGTAATTTATTCACTCAAAATTATTTCAAAAAATGTTCACTACATATTTGAAATAGTTCCTTGAATTGAGAATCGCTGCTTCCACCCAGAATACAGAAAAACAGATTGAAAAGGTTTTCTAAATTACAACTGCAAGTAAGAAATATTAAATATTCTATATTCCTATAAGCATGTGCATTATAATCTATACAAACTGATTTTTCCGGTCTAAAACTGACACAGATTTCCACGGATATTATCATACTTACCATGCTTTTCCTCTATTGTAGATCTGCCATTGCCCTACTCTTGAGCGCTGCAGGGCCTCTATAATTGATCTGTGTTGGTTTTCCGTAGCCATTAGCTATCATAACACACTGAGCTCTTCAATGTTGGGTTGGATACATTTTACATACCAAGATGTTTGGTGCATTTGATCTCAGTGGATACATAAATGAAAATGAATAAACAAATACCAAAAAAGAATAAGAAAACCTTTAGTTCCCATGGTTATATGACTCAAGGTCAGGTACAGGAATTTAAGTGGGAGTCAAAAAATTCTGGCAAAAATTGGAGCTTCATGAGTATGCCATTTTTCTTTATAGGTGATATGTAACAGGCCACATTTTAAAACAAAATGTATAGAAAAGTGGGAGATTTTATAAGTAAAGAACAAGAAAGGAATACCAGTGACTGTCATTAACAAATTTGAAAATTTCCAATTTCAATGCTCTGATTCTAGTCAACAAGAGGAAATTATTGGTGCAAAGATACAATCTCTTTTTATTCCCTTTCAAAACAGAGCATCTTCAAACAGTAAGAGAATTACAGATTAGAGAAGAGTATTCATTCATCACCCAACTATCAAAATGCAACTACTACTGAATCTATGGATAGTGAAGGAGCACTTCTAAATTTTTTTCTGTACACCAAGCCTAATAAAAGGAATGCAAACTGTCACTACAAACACTCTGTTTTTCCTTTCAATTGCGAGACTAAAAAATGTAAGATGAAATGCCAAATTTTGATATACGTGGAAACTATCTCTATAAAAATTCTGTTTTTCCTTTTGCTTGCAAGACTTAAAAATGTAAGATGAATGCCAAATTTTGACATACCTTGTATTCAATCATTCTATGCATACGAGACTAATAACATGAAATAAATGTATACTTAAAAAAGAAATATTAATAGAAGAGCAAATAGTGAAAAAGTGTCCAATAAAAAAGTACATTTACATGCAAAATATACAGAGTATAAAACCTTCTGTTCAGTTTTACCATGGCACAGCTTCTAGTACTACTGCAGAGCTTCATTGCCATACCATATAATCATCACGTCTTCTTTTTTGCCATTTACATCATCTAGAGAAGTGGTCACTTTACGACAATATCACCACATTCTTGTCATCCCACAGCTCTTTCTTTGGACACTTTGTCAAATGATACGCTTGTGTTAATCTTAGGCTACGCCTACAACCTGCTTTCCTCTCTGAAATGGAAGGTTTACATTTTGGTTTATCCAGATTAATACATTTGCTTCCATTGCCAGGATTTTCATTTCCCCCTTGCAGCTGTTCCATTCTATCTTCCACACATTTTCCCTTTTTACAGAGCTTTGTAGTTGATGAAAGGCTATAATTGCCTTGTCCTCTAATATACTTGTAAGGACTGCGCTCCTTGACAACAGGAAAAATATGGACGTTGATTTTAATTTTGTTTTCGCTATCATCTTCTCGCTCAAAAATGCAAGCATCTCCTTCCTCAAGATTATTGCCCAGAGAAAAACGTCTCCATCCAGCGATCAATGAAGCTTTAGGGAGATCTCCGAGGAATCGTACAGGCCATTCCCTTTTGTTAGGATCCACAAAAGTCACTTCTGTTCTTTTTCTTGGTAATTTGAGATTATCTATAAATGTGTTTGATGTTCTCTGCCAAACAAATTTTCAGGAAAACTAAGGCACATTAACTTATCAACATCTAAACCCTATTATTCAAAAACACTCAACAAAATACAGAAACCCAAAATATCCTATAGACTGCAATAGATTGAATTCTCAAGCCTCTGTCAAACTCTCATAATGCAGACTTGCAGAGTGTAGGAGACTCAAAATAATAGAGATTGTCGAATACCACCCAAGATCTAAAGACAGTATTTCTAAATACAAGCAGGCATAAAGAGAGGCTAGGGAATCTTACAATTTTAAACAATCCGTATACCATTGACGACTTCATAATTACTAAGCGAAAGGGGTTTTCTGATACGAAAGACTTAGCAGCCTCCAGGGCCTTTGCCCTTTCTATTTCGCTGACAGGACGTCTGCTAGAAACATAATATCCTTCTCTCTTTCCGTTCCTGTTATTAGTTCTCGTCTTCGCTGATTTCACTATCTGACTTTCCTTTTCAGTAGGAGATGTATGGAAATGTTCAGGACTCTTGGAACGATGGCCTGCACGCAAATTTAAAAATTGTGGTTATTCAAATGGTAGGTTTAAGAGTTTCCCATATTTGTGATACACAAGTTCAGCAAGATATAGACTTTTCATAGAGGGCAAAGCTTTTACTTACTATGAGAAGAAAGCTTGGATTCTTTCACTTCATTTTCAGCGTCTGCTTCTAATTTTCTTTTCAAATCAACAGACAATTTTATATTCATCAAGTGATCAGAATTTGTCAGAATAGCACTAGTGGTAGCAGTAGATATATTAGGGCATCTCCTCTGTAACTCAAAGTCACTCTGGATCTTCTCAGAAAGAAAAATAGGTATGTCTTTTTCACACCCATTCTTCCCAAAGATCCGAACTCTGAAATATATCGCACAGATGTATTTAAACACTAAAAAATCCCCAAACTCTATTGCATGCTGATGTACAAAATTTTCCCAACCCTCGCCAGAAAACTCAATTCTAGTGCTTGTATTACATAATTTAACATTCCAGCGCATGCCCCTTGGACCTTGCAAAACCCCATTCCCTCCCTTTCCAATCTCACTTCTGATCTTTTGAGCAAAGGCAGGAGGAACACACTGCAGTAAACAAAATCCATTTAAAATAAATTTTCAGCAATGCATGCAAATAGTATAAAAGGATGTATGAGCAATAAGCATTATTACCAATCTTTGAGCGAAGTCTCCGATCATGACTTTGAAGAAGAGGGGACTCCCATCAAACATATGCATCTCTTTATGCTCAATTAATTTTTTCTCCTATTCATGCAACTACAAACAGCTCAGACATTTGTTTTCGAACACCGATTTCTTGTTTCTTTGCTTACAGACACGGAAAACAAATTAGTCACAATAAACAACAAACTCCAATGGCAGTAGAAGCACCCCAATTGCGTCAAAATTGATTAAGATGCAATATAATACCCAATGCTGCACTGTTGCCCGAAATAGAACACGGGTCAAACCGACAATTCTGTGTCATATTTTCAGTCCAAACAGATTGTAGGGTTTATATAGTTAGATAAGGATGAAGATTTTATAGAATATCGTTGTCACTTCTGTCATAATGACTGCTGTGTTTTACGGCGTTATTCCAAAGAAGTACAAAGTGAATTATCTGCTAAAATTAGGGTACAAAATACAATAATTAACTTAGAGTTATGATAGATCATTTGAATAACAGGAATAGTATCTAAGGTTATGGGAAATTTTAATTATTTTGTAGTTTGTTTTATAGTCTTAGCAAAAATTTATTATATAATTTATTTTTGAATATATATTACAATTTTTTGATTGGATTGTGATTTTTTCATTTTTTCAATTTCAAATTGTTTTCGGGACAAATAAAAAATGAATAAAAAAAAATTGTGGCTCTTGAGAACTCAAAGAATCCAGTGTATCTGGCTGGATAAAACCCCCTTGAGAACTATTTCGCCCACAGTTTGAGCCTCTTGCAAGGCAAATGTAGTGTAGAATCTGCAAAATATAGATATTAATCAAAGGAAATAGCAAATGAGGGATCTATTAAATCTGGTCAATTCGGTCGATCTTGGAGGTCCAAGAAGAGTACAGGGCTGCTGTTCATAAATTGTACGAACGGGTTCAAGCAAAAATCAGAACTAAAGAGGGCATGTCATAATGTTTTGGGAGTGACATTGGGGTCAAATAGGGGTGCCCTTTTTCACCTACTCTCTTTGGCTTATACATTGATAAATTGGAAGAGTGGCTAAACAAAGCCAATGGGGGAGGTGTGCAATTGTCATGTTATGTGATAAAGTTACTCCTCTATGCTGATGACCTTATACTAATTGCAAAGAGTGCGCAAGATTTGAGAGAGCATTTGAAGAATCTTGAATACTTTTGTTCAGAGGCTGGGATGGAAGTCAATATTGCTAAAACTAAAATCTTGATCTTCTCCTTGAAAAAGAAAAAATAACAACACACTTTCATATTCAAGGGCAGCCCATTAGAAATGGTGGAGAAGTACAAATATCTTAGAATTGACTTCCATTCTAGACTAAGTTGGGAGACATGCAGGTCAAAAGGGATTCAGGGGGGATGGAAGGCCTCCTACCTTCTTCAAAATAGATGCAGGAAAGAGGAACTTTGGGATTGGAAAACTAGGAAGACCCTCTTTGGTCTTTTAGTGGTCCCGGTTATTATTTACGAAGGTGAGGTTTGGGGGAGCAGCGTATCGAATCATAAATGGAGACAAATAGAAAGAATCCAGAAGCATCTCATTACTATTAACCTCAAGGTCAAGGCAACAGTCCCTTACGAGATCCTTTTGGCGGAGGCGGGTATGTTCCCAATTGAGGCCTCATCAATTATCCGACTGTTAGGTTATCTGAAAAAAGTGGGAAGTATGGATAAGCATCGCTGGCCTAAATTGGTGGTTGAAGAGGAGTTAGCACGCAGGAAAAGAATGTGGAAGAAACAAAACAACAAATGGTTGAGCAAATGGAACATTACCCTCTAGGAGTGTCCAAACACCAATCTGAAAATAAAGAAATGGGTGTTAGAAAAATTCAGAACTGCCATGTGGACGAATTTAATAGGAAGAAAAAAGGCCTACTACGTTAAGGAATTTAATCACACATGGGACCATGGGGATAAAGCTTATTTAGGGTCCACAATTAAAGGAAAGGCCAAGATTCTAATTGCTCAATTAAGGACTAGCCCCAACCATTTACAATGTGAAACTGGTAGATGGATAGTCCCTAAAGAGAGGTGGGAAGAGAGAATTTGTGCTTTCTGCAACAAGGGAGTGGTTGAAACATAATGGTATTTTATTAAGGAATGTGGGGCGTATGAGGATATTCATAGCGAGTACAGGGAGTGCTTGCAGGTGAGAAGCATGAAGGAACTTTTCGAAGAGGCAAGATTACACAAGACAACAAGCTTCCTAATCCAGATCCACAACAAAAGGAATAGTTTGAAGAAATCGCAGCAGGATGCCTAACTTGCTTTTGGTCCCTTAGACCGGTGGTCTTGTGGACGTCATTAAAAACATTTCATTTCATTTCTTCCAACTTTAAGACTCCGATCTCTAAGAGAAGGTGGCATGACTAGCTAAATGAGAGGCTTTATGCTTTGTGCTCTCTTGTTCCCAAAATCACCAAGGCAATATTCCAAATTAGGGTTTTCTTTTCTTTTTAGGCTTTTTTCTCTTTCGTTACTTGAAGTTTCTATGTGGATTTTTTTTGTTTTTTTATTCTGAATCAAGGTTTTATTTTTGCTTGCCTATATGGACAAGGTTTCCATTGTTGGGGACATTATTAGCTATGCACGAGACTTGCAGAAGCAGGTGATGGACATTAAAGCAGAGACTGCTCAACTTGAAGCAACTATGAACCTTGACGATTCTGCGACTCTTGACAAAGATTTTGTCATAACAAACATTGACATAGAAATGTCATCCTACGAAAATAACACTTGTCAGGAACCAGACCAAAAATACTCTTCCATGCTAACCCTCTTAAATGTTTTTCTTTTCCTTGAGGAAATTGCTAACTTCCAAACCAGAATTTCTTTAAATTGCTACTTCCAAACTGAAGTTCTTTTAAATTGCAGTTCTTTTGAATTGACATTCTTTTGAATTGCAATTCCAAGTTGGAATTTCTTTAAATTACAACTTCCGAATTAGAATTCTATGAAATTAAAACTGTAATTCTTTAAAATTGTAACTTTCAGACTGGAATTCTTTTTAAATTGTAACTTCCCAACTGAAATTCTTTAATTGCAACTTCCAAACTAGAGTTTCTTTAAATTGTAACTTCCAAACTAGAATCTTTTTAAATTGCAACTTGCAAGCTAGAATTCTCTGAGATTGCAACTTTCAAACTTGAATCTTTTTAAATTGCAACATTTAAACCATAATTTTTAAAAATTGCGACTTCCAAACCAAACTTCTTAACCTCTTGTGAATTCTCTTTGTTTGTTTTGTATATGGCAGTTGGATGTTTCCAAGATGGAAGAGACAACATTTCAAATACACATTAATGCAAGAAAGGTCTAGGAGTCTTAAGTAAATTGACCAAGGCTCTTAAATCTCTTCACTTGGACATCTACAATGCTAATCTCACATCTTTTGAAGGATAAATTATCAACACAAAAACCATTAAAATAATTTATTTGGAACTTCTCAAGATCGTTAAAAACTTTAAATTTTGGTTTGTAGTTCACACTGATTCTTAGATTTGATTGATTTTGTAGGTGAAATATGGGGATGAAATGATGGACAACAAGACTTTGTAACAAATTTATTAAAATTCTGTTAGCAAGTATGGCTTTCAATTAACACGAGGATAGAGAAAGCGACACTATTAATATGCCTTGTCTTCTGATGCAAGGTCATTGGTCCAACACACATGAAATGAGGTAATAGAGTTTTGTTTCAAATGGGGATATGAAATGCCTACATATGTCTTAGCAAAATGTTATGGTTACTCTTTGATTTATTAGTCTAATGTTGTAATGTTAATTATCTTGTTTTGACTTGCTAACTCCATCAAATAATATGTTATTTGTACTAGCTGACAACATTCCATTTGTAATCCTTTATATGGCATACATATTGGTAGAAAAATTGAGTTGGTTCTTATTCTTCCACTCAGATACGTGATTGAGGGCTTTTTGTGCTGTTAGATTATCTGTCAACTTGCATATTTCTTTATGGTTTTGTAGAGCTTTCCATTCTCACTATGAGCCATGTATAAACCTATAGAAATTATGTTGTATGGGCCTTTAATGTCACGTCTTTAATTCATCATTCACCATCATCATCCTCTTTACTTGTGCCTTTAGACACCTAAACCTATCTTCAATATTAATCAAATTTCTCCTATTAATTAAATATGTATTATTGCTTACCTAATTAATTCATTATTATTATCCTCTATCATTCTTCTTTATTTTAATTCATTAAATTATTTAATCATCAAAATCCTTTATGTGATTTATTTAAATTCATTAATCAACTTAATTGATGAATCCTTAATCTACCTAAATCCATCCTACGTACCTCTAAACCTCTACCATATCATAAACTAATGTAGGAGCATCTAGGGTGTAAGAGCAATATTGCATCACCCAAATATTGTCTAGTTTTTCAATAAGGGCCATCTTTGGGCAGGATTACTATTTTTGACAAGTTTAATATTTTTAGTAAATTATTCATTTGAGCATGGATTATTCCAATTGCTTCCCTAGAGGTTCATTTTGGATATATAAGCCTACTGGTAAAGTTTCGTGGCAAGATCAAGTCTGGTTTTGAAGATATTGAATTTTCTATTTTGGCAAGTTGGTACAAAAACTTTGAACTCAATTTTAAAGGCCTTAGAGGCTTCAAAAGGTGGTCAAAATTTTCTTGAGTGGTGCTTGAAAATTCATGAGTTGTATAGCACTTTGAGAGATTCATGAAAAGTGGCTATAATAGCCATTTGGGTACACAGTTTACAAGATATGGCCATTAGAAGTTGCACCACTTTAGGAGAAAAAGTAAAATCTCTTCAAATACTCCAATGAGTGTTGAAACCCATTTGGAGAATATTCTTGGCATATTCCAATGTAAGAAAAAATAATGTAAAGGCGGACGACCTCCAAAACCTCCTAGGGCGGGTAAAAATTTCTAATATAAAGAAGACAAATAGGGTTATTCAAGGCAATTCTGATGGTGCATATGATTGCTCTAGCTTACAAATTATTGTAATGAAAATGACCATGTGGTTGTAGCATTTTATTTTTTGAATATTTTAAGGTCATTTCATTGAAGATAATAGAAAGCAACTGTTTATGTTCTTGTAAATATTCAGTGAACTTACAAATTTCTATTTATTTTTCTGTTGTGTTATGTGTGTCTAGGGTTAGTAAGGGGAGTACCCTCATCATAAACCCTTATTATTTGTAACTCCTTCACGCCACTCATTTTCAACATCTAGAAATAAAACTAATGAAAGGACATTTTAGCGACACCATTTCCTCTTCCCTTTGAGGAAAACCATAAATCTAGATTTCCCCTTCTCATATTCAAGCCTCTTGCATCTTGGATTTCTAGCTTTTAGATCCTTAAATTTCTTTCTTTTGCATTTTAAATATCTTTTGATCAAACAACCAAATATCCATTCTCCAAGACTCATCTTGTTCATTATCTTTCTAAGAGCACCAAAATGCTAATTGCAAGATCCATGGTAGATAAGATAGCAATTATGTGGAATATCCATTGATTGTGTTTCTTTGTTTGTTTATTTCATATTTATTTGGCATTTGTATTCAATAGGAAATGACTCCATTGAGATGATCTTGAAATTGCTTTGAGTCTTGTGTTTATGGTTTGACATTTGTGAATTCATGGTTTAGTCTTTGATTTTCAACATCATTATATTGGCACGATGCATAATAAATGATGATGAGTGGATGATTGATTGATGAATAAGAATTGTATTGATTGTTTGAAACTACTAATATTATTTGGTGTGGGACGTTTGTCGAAGATTATATTTTGAAACTACTAATGGTTTGTGGATATATGTTGCTTGGTTTTTAATGAACAAATTCACACTTGATTTCTAAATGGTTAATAAAATCTGCCTATTTATATTACATCACACTTTATTTGGTGCTTAAAAATAATATCTATCTTGTGTGTTTGGCAAGCTTGTGCATGTGTAGGGTGGACCCACTACTACGTAAAGTATCCTCTCTCCTTGCACTTCATGCGATCTTGGGTGTAAGAGAAAAGTGATAACAACACCCAATTTTTATTTCTTAGATTGAATCAATATTTGGTGGGAAAAGAGGTACTACTCACGCCAAATAATGGTTCAAGCAGCACTCCTTTGGTTTAAGATATAAATTGATGAGAAGGTAGCGTTTTGGTACACCTCATAGTTTTCCTAGCACCCACATTCATGTGCGGTATATTAAAATCCTTTCCTTTACAGGGAGAGGACTAGGATATTTTCAAGATCAGCATCTCTTTCTTTATCATACTCTTCCCCTTTGATCATTTTCCTTGTGTTCACCCATAGTAGTACAAGTTAAGGCTTTTTTACATATTCACTTTCGGGCCTAGAGTTACTTGCCTTAGAATTAACTTCATTGGATCAATATTCTTATTCATTTAAGACCTATCAATTGGAGTTTTGTATCATTTTTTATCATATCCTAGTTGGGTCCTTTTAGAGTTTACATCTTGGCATAATCCTAGAATCTCATATCAACTACCTTATCATTTGTCCTAGGTCGAGGATTAGAATTATGATACATGCCCATGGCCTATTTGGCTCAACAAATCCAAGATCTCAAGAGAGAAATTTATGAAGTCCAACAAGAGAAACCAATGAGTTATCATGTGACACAAATTCAGGATATTAATAATGTGAAACTTCAAAACATGATTGAATAACTAGATGAAGTGAAACAAAAAATATTGGATCAAAACCCAAACTCCAAGCAAGATCTCATAGATTTTTCCTCAAGAAGACAAGATACTTCTTTTATGAACACATGCCAATTTGAATATCCCATGGATAGAAAATTCACACCTTTGGGGCAATCCCTAGTGTCATATTTAAAGGAACTTCTTGAGCACAATATTATTACATTGCCTAAAGAAAAAACACTTGGATATCCATGGTTGAGTAACTATTATGTGTATCATAGAAACAAAAAGCTTAAGACTTCAAATTACATGGAATTGAAACATAAGATCTAAGATCTCCTTGATGATGGTAAAATCAAAATTGAAGATCCTAATAGAACACCTAAAGAAGAAGATACCACTTTTAATCATGATCACAACCATGAACCTATGTCTAGAAATGGATCACAATTTTCCTCCATCTCTCCCATCATTTCCTCATCTCCTCAAAAATCCCCAAAAAACTCAACATTATCTCCCTCAACCTATGAACTCAATGATGACACTTTTGATGTTGAATTTCAAGGACTGTCTACTATATAAATTCAATTAATCCCAATCTTAGTGAAAATATCTCCCATGCTTCCAAATTCTCAGAACTTAAATCACCATGTGCTTTAATTCCAATCATACTCATTCTAGAAAGTCACATTCAAAATGCTTCCTCTTCATGCCAAAACATGGACTCCTTCCAGGAATCCTCCATTCATATCTAGACTCCTACCTTATCCTTAGAAGTGGCTCCATGTCAAGAGGATAATCCAAACAATATAGAAACAAGTCCAAAAGGTCAAGATCAAGATACCAAAACACTCCAACTTCATCCCAATGTTGACCAAGACCCCCATATCCCTAGAATGTCATGATGATCCTTTCACACATTTAAATTTCTTCCAAGATGATTCCTTTCCATTTAAAGAGAAAAGTATCTTTCCAAGTTCCATTCCTAATTCACTCCCTAAGAAAGATCATGATATTCCTTTTATACCTTCTAGTGGTCCTATTTAAAATAAAGAGAAAATCATATCTTCCACTCCTTCCAATGATCCTCTTCCCTATCAATATCAAAGTATCCCTTCATCTCCTTGTCATAATCTTCCATGTTCACCTCAAGAACCTATTATTCCTCTGAGTCCCCCTCACGATCCTAATCCTCCTCAAGTTATCATCTCTCCTCAAGCTATCATCATTCCTATCGAAGCAAGTTGATGAAGGGTGCTCCCCTTAGTACCACAAACACATAATAGAAATAGAGAAACAACAACAATAATATGCAAGAACAGAAAATTGGCTTCTTATTATCTCCACAAATGTGGAATTACAAACTTTCAAAATTACAATATGCAAAGCCACATGGGCATTCCCCTACAATATTCTGTCGGAAAAATCCTCAAATCAATACCCAGATCTACTACCCAGAACTGCCCTAGACAACACTATGGGCCTTCTTTATATAGGCAATTTCCATCGCCCGAGAAGGTTCCAAAAATTTAGCCCTAAGGGCCGACCCAGCTTAGAATTATTTTATTTTTTAATTTATTACATCAAAGTCAGCTCAAAATAACTTTTGAAACCCTAACAGAAATTTTGAAAGAAAATTATTTTCTACCATTTCAGGTGGCCTGACTTCTGGAGACCATAAGTCATCACCGGTTGACCCGAGTGACTATTATAACCCCATTTCAAAAATGCCACAAAGCGCTCTACAGGCTTGACCCGTGCAAAGCATCCGTCACCCAATTTTTTGACCTCATCCAGGGCCTCTAAAGCCTTCAAAACTGAGTTCAAAGTTTCTGTACCCTGCTGCCAATACCGAAAATCTTCAATATCTTCAAAACTAGACCTGATCTAGCCATGAAACTTTGCTGGCAGGCTGATATGACTGAGATGAACCTCCACAAGTAAAATCAGAACATTCTGAGATCGTAAGGCCAACTTACTAAAAATAGAAAGTTTCCATAAATAGTAGCTTTGCACAAGATAGCCCTTATTGAATACAAAAATAGAAATATTTTTGGGTGATGCAAGATTGCCCTTACACCCAGGATGCTCCTGCATCAGACACGCGGGGTAATTTGAGAAGTGACCCTGTCACGACTTAGGTGTGAAGAGGAAAACCAAGACGGTTAACCTCCTCCTTTGTTAGCCATGATGAATCTTCTACAGGCCGTCCTTTCCATTTGACCAAATACTCTTCATATGTCCTGTTCCTTGTGCTTCTGCCAACACGACTGTCCAGTATGTCTTCAATCTCCTTGATATCTAAACTGGTTGTTGGAATACTCCACTGCGCTGCTGCAACCTCATCTTCAACACATCCTTCATGATACTCTGTCAAATCTGAAATGTTAAACATTGGTGAAATATTCAGCTCAGTAGGCAATTCTACCTCATATGCATTTCTCGAATCATGCTTCTTCAGTATCGTACATGGTCCAAACTTCTTCATTTTCAACTTGTTATATGTACCAACCGAAAATCGCTCGTTCTACAAATGAACCATGACTTCATCCCCAACCTGAAATTTTTGATGCCTCCTTTTCTCATCTGCCTTAGTCTTATACTACGCATTCATCTTGGTAATATGCTTCCCCACCTCCTCATGGATGTTCTTCAAGTGTTCTGCAAAATCCTCAGCTTCAGCACTACTTATTTCTCCTTTACCTATCTTTCTCAACTCAGATGCATTTCTTGGACTACTTCCATATACAATCTGGAATGGTGATTTACCAGTGCTCCTGTTGACAGAATTATTGTATGCAAATTCTGTCTGTGGTAAAATCAAATCCCATCCTGTTGGCTTATCTCCAACCAAACATCTCAGAAAATTTTTCAAACTTCTATTCACCACCTCTGTCTCTCCATCAGTCTGTGGATGATGTGATGAATTGAACTTCAAATATGTCTTCAACTTCTTCCACAATGTACGCTAGAAATATCCAACAAACTTAGTGTCTCTATCTGAAACTATGGTCTTTGGCAAACCATGTAGTCTCACTACTTCTCTGAAAAATAATTTTGCTACATGAACAACATTATTAGTCTTCTTGCAAGAAATGAAATGTGCCATCTTCGAAAATCTATCAATTACTACAAAAATTGAATCGTGTCCCCGCTGAGTCCTCGGTAAACCAATAACAAAGTCCATACTGATATCCTCCCAAGGCTTCTCTGGTACAGGTAATGGCTGATATAACCCTGTATTCTACTTCACTCCCTTCGCCATCTGACATACTCTACAACTTTGTACAAACTTCTTCATATCTTGCTGCAACTGTGGCCAATAATAATTCTCACCAACCAAAACAAGGGTTTTATCACGACCAAAATGTCCAGCCAATCCTCCACTACGCTTCTCTTTGATGAGATTCTCCCTCATAGAACTTCGTGGAATGCACAACTGACTCCTTCTGAATAGTATATCATCTTGGATGATAAAATCCAGCCATTTCATCCTATCTAGAGTAACAGGTTCTTTACAAGCTTTCCAAGCTCCACCAAAATCAGGATCCTTTGGATACAAATTTTTGAGTTCCTTGAACCCAACCACCTCAATCTGCATCTCTGTCAGCAATAGTTGCCTTCTGCTAAGAGCATCTGGAACCCTGTTAGACTTTCCACTTCTGTGTTTCAAAACAAATGTATAACTCTGCAAAAAATCAACCCATTTCAAATGCCTCTGATTCAACTTTCCTTGACTATTCAAATATTGCAAAGTTTGATAATCAGTATACAAAACAAACTCTTTAGGAAGCAGATAGTGTCTCCACTTCTTCAATGCCTGAACTATAGTATAAAATTTTTGATCATAAACAGAATACTTCCTCTTGGCATCATTTAACTTCTCACTAAAATAAGCAACCGGTTTACCTTCTTGGCTCATAACAACTCCTATTGCGGTACCACTAGCATCACAATCTATTTGAAACACCTTATTAAAATTTGGAAGTGCTAAAACAGGTTGTTCTGTAACTTTTTGTTTCAACAATTAAAAACTCTTTTCTGTCCCATTAGTCCACTTAAACTCTTTTCTATCTCCTCTCATTGTTTCAGTCAAGGGACCACAAATACTGCTAAAATTTCTGAAAAAATTTCTGTAAAAGCTAGCCAAACCATGAAAAGATCTTACCTCAGTAGCACTCCTTGGAGTAGGCCATTCAAAGATAGCTTGTACCTTCTCTGGGTCCATTTTTAGACCTTTTGCTGAAACTACAAATCCCAAATACACTAACTCTTTCTTCACAAAACTGCACTTCTTCAAATTAATCAACAATTTCTCATCTCTTGGCTTCTCAAACACCATACGAATATGCATCATATGCTCCTCCAATGTCTTGCTAAAGATCAAAATATCATCTAGGTAAACAATGACAAACTTACCTAGAAATTCCTTCAGAACCTCGTTCATGAGCCGCATGAAAGTACTTGGTGCACTGGTTAGCCCAAAAGGTATGACTAACCACTCATACAGTCCTTCCTTTGTCTTGAAGGTAGTCTTCCATTCATCTCCTTCTCTGATCTGAAGCTGGTGATATCCACTCTTCAGATCTATCTTTGAGAAATACACAACTCCACTCAAATAGTCCATAATATCATCCATTCGTGGCAATGGAAACCTATACTTGATTGTGATCTTGTTTATTGCTCTGGAATCTCTACACATCCTCCATTGTCCATTCTTCTTTGGCGCTAATACCATTGGTAAAGCACAGGGACTCAGACTCTCTTGAATCAACCCCTTCTGCAATAACTCATGTACTTGTCTGTTCAACTCTTCACTTTTTGCTGGTGTCATTCTGTGTGCTGCCTTGTTTGGAAAACTAGCTCCTGGAATCAAATCCATTTGATGACTAATCTTCTTTACCGGTGGTAATCCATCAGGTACATTATCAAATACAATATCCTGAAACTCATTCAACAAATCTGCAACCTCTACAGGTACATCCTCTACTTCCTCTTTACCAGCTTTTAGAATTAAAGCAAAACACGCATGCTCATGCCTCATACCATCTAGGAATTTTCTTCCATCAACAAAAGTTATTCTTGCATTATCACATACCTTTTCTTCGATCTCCTTCAATGGCTTTAGGTTATGTCCCACTCCATCCTTTGTTAGGTAATAGGTATTCGCACGACCATCGTGTACAACACATCTGTCAAACTGCCACGGTCTACCCAACAACATATGACATGCATCCATAGATATTATATCACATAGTACCTCATCTTGGTACCCACCGATCTTGAACTTTACTAGGCACTGTTCACTGACCATGACCTTGTGGTCATCCTGCACCCAGGCAATCTGATATGGATGTGGGTGTTTCTATCTCTTGAGCTTCAACTTTGTCACCATCTCTTCTAACACCAAATTGTTAGTGCTTCCATTATCGATAATCACATCACAGCATTTACCTTCACACTTGCATCTAGTGCGAAACAAGCTCCTTCTTTGTTGAGGTTCATTCTCACCACTCAGCAAGACTCTTCTGTTAATTAGCATTTCTCCTCTTTCAGCATCTTTAGAATTTGATGATTTGGCATCTTCGTCTACATGTGCAACTCTGGCCTGGCCTTCATTTCTCCTCTCTGTTCTGCCTTGGCGCTGAGGACATTCAAATGCCCTATGACCTTCTTCTCCACAGTGAAAACATGTTCCACGGAAGCCTCTTCTTCCACATCCTTGTCCTCTTCCTCTTCCTCTCTGATCTCTATTATTCTGATCTTGGAAATGATTGGAATGGTTTCCTCTCTGATTCTGGCTGCTACTGGCCTCATCCTTCTTTTTCAGATTTTCATTTCAGCCACCATATGACCATCCACCAGATCTTCCACCACGACCTCTTCCATTTTCTCTGCTCTCAAATTCTTGTTCAGCTTTTCCTCTACTTTTAGGGAAAACTGGTATGCCTCCTCAATACTGTTCATTCGAACTAGATTCAACTCTTCCTGAATACTTGGCCTTAACCCATTAAGGTATTAGGAAACTTTCTCCTTATCAGCTTTCACATGGCTTGTTCTGATGAGGAATCGATAAAACTCCTCTGTATACTCCTGAACAGATCTTCTTGCTTGCTTCAAATTTTAAATTTTCTTTAGTAGGTCAAGCTCATAATCAACAGGAATGAATTGTCGCTTCAATTTATCCACCATCCGATCCCATCTTGTGATTTTATTTTTCCCTCTTCTATTTCACTCCAATTGAATCTCTTGCCACCAGATCTTCACATGACCTTTCTTTCATCTCTAACATTAAGATTCATTCCTCTGTGAATCTTTTCTTGCAATGCTTGCACTTATCTCTGCAGCTCTCTAACCTCAGGTGTCACAGCACCAGCTCTTCTGCCACGTTCTCTTCATGGAGGTATTTTCGTGATGCGCGCTGAAACCCTAACCACGGTCCTGGTGCAAACTACCTCACAGTCGACGATCTATTTACACACTCAAGAACTCTTGGTCTGATACCACTTGATGAAGGGTGCTCCCCTTAGTACCACAAAAACATAACAGAAATAGAGAAATAACAACAATAATATGCAAAAATAGAAAATTGCTTCTTATTATCTCCACAAATGTGAAATTACAAACTTTCAAAATTACAATATGCAAAGCCACATGGGCATTCCCTTACAATATTCTATAGGAAAATTCCTCAAATCAATACCCAGATCTACTACCCAGAACTGCCCTAGACAACACTACGGACCTTGTTTATATAGGCAATTTCCACCGCCCGAGAAGGTTCCAAAAATTTAGCCCTAAGGGCCGACCCAACTTAGAATGATTTTATTTTTCAATTTATTACATCAAAGTCAGCTCAAAATAACTTTTGAAACCCGAACAAAAATTTTGAAAGACAATTATTTTCCACCATTTCAAGTGGCGTGACTTTCAGAGACCATAAGTCATCACCGATTGACCCGAGTGATTATTATAACCCCATTTCAGAAATGCCACAAAGTGCTCTACAAGCATGACCTGCACAATGTGCTTGTCACCCAATTTTTCAACCTCACCCGGGGCCTTTAAAGCCATCAAAACTAAGTTTAAAGTTTCTGTACCCTGCTGCCAATATCGAAAATCTTCAATATGTTCAAAACTAGACCTGATCTAGCCATGAAACTTTGCTGGCAGGCTGATAAGACTGAGATGAACCTCCACATGTAAAATCAGAACATTCTAAGATCATAAGGCCAACTTACTAAAAATAGAAAGTTTCCATAAATAGGAACTCTGCACAAGATAGCAGAAAACTAAGAGGGTTAACATCCTCCTTTGTTAGCCATGATGAATCTTCTATAGGTTGTCCTTTCCATTTGACCAAATACTCTTCATATATCCTGTTCCTTGTGCTTCTACCAACATGACTATCCAGTATGTCTTCAATCTCCTTGATATCTGAACTGGTTGCTGGAATACTCCACTGTGCTGCTGCAACCTCATCTTCAACACCTCCTTCATGATACTCTGTCAAATCTGAAATGTTAAACACTGGTGAAATATTCAGCTCAGTAGGCAATTCTACCTCATATGCATTTCTTGAATCATGCTTCTTCAGTATCGTACATGGTCCAAACTTTTTCATTTTAAACTTGTTATATGTACTAATCGGAAATCGCTCCTTCCGCAAATGAACCATGACTTCATCCTCAACCTGAAATTCCTTATGCCTCCTTTTCTCATCTGCCTTAGTCTTATACTATTCATTGATCTTGGTAATATGCTTCCTCACCTCCTCAAGGATGTTCTTCAAGTGTTCTATAAAATTCTCAGCTTCAGCACTACTTATTTCTCCTTTACCTATATTTCTCAACTCAGATGCATTTCTTGGACTACTTCCATATACAATCTAGAATGGTGATTTACCAGTGCTCCTGTTGACAGAATTATTGTATGCAAATTCTGCATGTGGTAAAATCAAATCCCATCCTGTTGGCTTATCTCCAACCAAATATTTCAGCAAATTTTTTAAACTTCTATTCACCACCTCTATCTGTCCATCAGTCTGTGGATGATGTGATGAACTGAACTTCAAATCTGTCTTCAACTTCTTCCACAATGTACGATAGAAATATCCAACAAACTTAGTGTCTCTATCTGAAACTATGGTCTTCGGCAAACCATGTAGTCTCACTACTTCTCTGAAAAATAATTCTGCTACATGAACAACATCATTAGTCTTTTTGCAGGGAATGAAATGTGCCATCTTCAAAAATTTGTCAACTACTACAAAAATTGAATCATGTCCCCACTGAGTCTTCGGTAAACTAAGAACAAAGTCCATACTGATATCCTCCTAAAGCTTCTCTGGTACAGGTAATGGCTGATATAACCCTGTATTCTACTTCACTCCCTTCGCCATCTGACATACTCTGCAACTCTGTACAAACTTTTTCACATCTTGCTGCAACTGTGGCCAATAATAATTCTCACCAACCAAAGCAAGAGTTTTATCACGACCAAAATGTCCAGCCAATCCTCCACTATGCTTCTCTTTGATGAGATTCTCCCTCATAGAACTTCATGGAATGCACAACTGACTCCCTCTGAATAGCATATCATCTTGGATGATAAAATCTAGCCATTTCATCCTATCTAGAGTAACAGGTTCTTTACAAGCTTTCCAAGCTCCACCAAAATCAGGATCCTTTGGATACAAATTCTTGAGTTCCTTGAACCCAACCACTTCAATCTGCATCTCTATCAGCAATATTTGCCTTCTGCTAAGAGCATCTGCAACCCTGTTAGACTTTCTACTTCTGTGTTTCAAAATAAATGTATAACTCTGTAAAAACTCAACCCATTTCAAATGCTTCTGATTCAAATTTCCTTGACTATTCAAATATTGCAAAGCTTGATGATCAGTATACAAAATAAACTCCTTAGGAAGCAGATAGTGTCTCCACTTCTTCAATGCCTGAACTATAGCATAAAATTCTTGATCATAAACAAAATACTTCCTCTTGGCATGATTCAACTTCTCACTGAAATAAGCAACCGGTTTACCTTCTTGGCTCATAACAGCTCCTATTGCGGTACCACTAGCATCACAATCTACTTGAAACACCTTATTAAAATCTGGAAGTGCTAAAACAGGTTGTTCTATAACTTTTTGTTTCAACAATTGAAAACTCTTTTCTGCCCCATTAGTCCACTTAAACTCTTTTCTATCTCCTCTCATTGTTTTAGTCAAGGGACCACAAATACTGCTAAAATTTTTGATAAACTTTCTGTAAAAGCTAGCCAAACCATGAAAAGATCTTACCTCAGTAGCACTCCTTAGAGTAGGCCATTCAAGGATAGCTTGTACCTTCTCTGGGTCCATTTTTAAACCTTCTACTGAAACTACAAATCTCAAATACACTAACTCTTTCTTCACAAAACTGCACTTTTTCAAATTAATCAATAGTTTCTCATCTCTTGGCTTCTCAAACAACATATGAATATGCATCATATGCTCCTCCAATGTCTTGCTAAAGATCAAAATATCATTTAGGTAAACAATGACAAACTTACCCATAAATTCATTTAGAACCTCGTTCATGAGCTGAATGAAAGTGCTTGGTGCATTGGTTAGCCCAAAAGGCATGACTAACCACTCATACAGTCCTTTCTTTGTCTTGAAGGCAGTCTTCCATTAATCTCCTTCTCTGATCCGAATTTGGTGATATCCACTCTTCAGATCTATCTTTGAGAAATACACAACTCCACTCAAATAGTCCATAATATCATCCATTCGTGGCAATGGAAACTTATACTTGATTGTGATCTTGTTTATTGCTCTAGAATCTGTACACATCCTCCATTCTCTATTCTTCTTTGTCTCTATTACCGTTGGTACAGCAGAGGGACTCAAACTCTCTCGAATCAACCCCTTCTGCAATAACTTGTGTACTTGTCTGTTCAACTCTTCACTTTCTGCTGGTGTCATTTTGTGTGCTGCCTTATTTGGCAAACTGGCTCCTAGAATCAAATCCATTTGATGACTGATCTTCCTTACCGGTGGTAATCCATCAGGTACATTATCAAATACAATATCTTGAAACTTATTCAACAAATCTGCAACCTCTACAGGTACATCCTCTACTTCTTCTTTACTAGCTTTTGGAATTAAAGCAAAACACACATGCTCATGCCTTATACCATCTAGGAATTTTCTTCCATCAACAAAAGTTATTATTGCATTACCACATACCTTTTCTTTGGTCTCCTTCAATGGCTTTAGCTTATGTCGCACTCCATCCTTTGTCAGGGAATAGGTATTCACACGACCATCATGTACAACACATATGTCAAACTGTCACGTTCTACCCAACAACATATGACGTGCATCCATAGATATTATATCATATAGTACCTCATCTTGGTACCCACCGATCTTGAACTTTACTAGGCATTGTTCACTGACCATGACCTTGTGGTCATCCTACACCTAGGCAATCCGATATGGATGTGGGTGTTTCTATCTTTTGAGCTTCAACTTTGTCACCATCTCTTCTGACACCAAATTTTTAGTGCTTCCACTATCGATAATCACATCACAGCATTTACCTTCACACTTGCATCTAGTTTGAAACAAGCTCCTCCTTTGTTCAGGTTCATTCTCACCACTCAGCAGGACTCTTCTATTAATTAGCGTTTCTCCTTTTTCAGCATCTTCAGAATTTGATGATCTGGCATCTTTGTCTACATGTGCAACTCTGGCCTGGCCTTCATTTCTCCTCTTTGTTCTGCCTTGGCACTGAGGACATTCAAATGCCTTATGACCTTCTTCTCCACAGTGAAAACATATTTCACAGAAGCCTCCTCTTCCAGATCCTTGTCCTCTTCCCTCTTCCTCTCTGATCTCTATTATTCTGATCTTGGAAATGATTGGAATGGTTTCCTATCTGATTCTGGTTGCTACTGGCCTCATCCTTCTTTTTCGAATCTTCATTTCAGCCACCATATGACCGTCCATCAGATCTTCCACCACGACCTCTTCCATTTTGTCTACTCTCAAACTTCTTGTTTATCTTTTCCTCCACTTTTAGGGAAAACTGGTATGCCTCCTCAATACTGTTCATTCGAACCAAATTCAACTCCTCCTGAATACTTGGCCTTAACCCATTAAGGTATCGGGCAACTTTCTCCTTATCAGCTTCCGCATGGCCTATTCTAATGAGGAGTCGATAGAACTCTTCTGTATACTCCTGAACAGATCTTGCTGCTTGCTTCAAACTTTGCATTTTCTTTAGTAGGTCAAGCTCATAATCAATAGGAATGAACTGTCGCTTCAATTTATCCACCATCCGATCCCATCTTGTGATTTTATCTTTCTCTCTTCTATTTCGCTCCAATTGAATCTCTTGCCACCAGATCTTCGCATGACCTTTTAGTGTATCCTTCACAAATTTGACCTTATCAAGATCCTCAACATCTTCATACTCAAAATATTCCTCACATTCATTGATCTAGTCGATCAATTCCTCTGGGTTAAGATTTTTAAAAAATGTAGGAACCTCAATCTTAGGTCTTTTCCCAATCTTGGAAATCGCCCAAAAAAGTCTTTCTTCCTCCTGATTCACAACTTCAGCTTCTACTTCTTGATATTCTTCTTCAGCTTCATCCTTGCTTTCGTCTCTGACATTAAGATTCATTCATCTATGAATCTCTTCTTGCAATGCTCACACTTGTCTCTGTAGCTCTCTAACCTCAGGTGTCATAGCACCAGCTCTTCCGCCACGTTCTCTTCGTGGAGGCATTTTCGCGATGCACGCAGAAACCCTAACCACAGTCCTGGTGCAAACTGCCTCACAGTCGGCGATCTGTTTACACACTCAAGAACTCCTACTCTGATACCACTTGATGAAGGGTGCTCCCCTTAGTACCACAAACACATAACATAAATAGAGAAACAACAACAATAATATGCAAGAACAGAAAATTGGCTTCTTATTATCTCCACAAATGTGGAATTACAAACTTTCAGAATTACAATATGCAAAGCCATATGGGCATTCCCTTACAATATTCTATAGGAAAAATCCTCGAATCAATACCCAGATCTACTACCCAGAACTGCCCTAGACAACACTACGGGCCTTCTTTATATAGGCAATTTCCACCACCCGAGAAGGTTCCAAAAATTTAGCCCTAAGGGCCGACCCAACTTAGAATTATTTTATTTTTCAATTTATTACATCAAATTCGGCTCAAAATAACTTTTGAAACCTGAACAAAATTTTTGAAAGAAAATTATTTTCTGCCATTTCAGGTGGCCTGACTTTCGAAGACCATAAGTTATCACCAGTTGACCCGAGTGACTATTATAACCCCATTTCAAAAATGTCATGAAGTGCTCTACAGGCTTGACTTGCACAAAGCACCCGTCACCCAATTTTTTGACCTCATCCGGGGCCATTAAAGCCTTCAAAACTGAGTTCAACATTTCTGTACCCTGCTGCCAATACCAAAAATCTTCAATATCTTCAAAACTAGACCTGATCTAGCCATGAAACTTTTTTGGTAGGCTGATATGACTGAGATGAACCTCCACATGTAAAATTAAAACATTCTGAGATCGTAAGGCCAACTTACTAAAAATAGCAAGTTTCCATAAATAGCAGCTCTGCACAAGATAGCCCTTATTGAATACAAAAATAGAAATATTTTTGGGTGATGCAAGATTGCCCTTACACCCAGGATGCTCCTGCATCACAAGTAATGAAATCCTTGATATAAAATAAAATCCTAATGACGATGGCCATGACTAAATAGCTCACACTCAAAATGTTGATATCCCTTCAATACGCTATATTTATCCATTTAAATGCAAATCTATGAAATCCCTATCCTCCAAATCCATTTTTGGTCCCTATACCCCAAAACTTAAGCCTTTATTGTTTCTGTCCATCTTGGGTCCTTACGTCCCTCTATTTGCTTGCCCTATCATAAGTCAAGGTCAAAAAAGGGGTGTTAGATAACTGAGAGAGGGGGCGAAGCAATTAAGTCCAGTTATCCTAAAGTCCCAATTACTCCCAAATGTATATATTAAAACTTTCAAATCAAATAATCAACTTGGTAAAATATCAACTGTGCCTTTCTCTTCAACTACCGATAACCAGTAAATTAAATATTGTGTTTACAGATCTATCCAATGATAGAAATGTGTAAAGTAAAATAACAATTTAACACATCCATATATATATAACACAGATTTTTAATGTGGAAACCTTGTTAGGGGAAAAACCACTCAGGACTGGCAACCCAAAATAATTCACTCTTTTGAAGTGAGCTCGGTTAGGAGCCAACCCTATTAAAGGTTACAAAACACACTGTAAGGTGTGACCTAGTTAGAGGATTTATCACTAATAGTTCTCCTTTGACCAAACATTCACTATGGGGTCAACAAGAAAAAAATCAACATTCATTGAATGTCATATTGAAATATAGAGATTGTTAAGTCCCACTCGGTTAAGAGATTTATTTGTAGCAATGGTTAAATTGATATAGTAATGATCTAATTCAAATACAACTTTATTTGCAGATTTTTAGATCTATGCTAAGCTCAAAAATATTTATGATCAATAATCAATTCAATATCAGTGTTTCCTCCAGCTCTTTTTTTTTTTCTCAGTATATGCTTTCACTGTCACTTTGTGTCGTCTGTAGTTTTGCTCAGTTCTATCTTCAACCAGTTTGATCAGTGTTGCATGAAATCAATCCTTTTCATGTGAATTGTCTTACAACATCTAGAATTCCAGACTCAATAATGAATCTCATGTCTCCTTATATAGACATCATAAACCATTTTCTTTCCATCAATAGATTTTGTCTATTAATCTTCACCATTGGTTTTGCCGCTTTAACCATCCTCGATAGTTGTGTCAATAACACGTTTCATTCTCCTTCATCCAATCATCCTTGAATTTTGTCAGTCATTTGATCATTATAAAAAACATTATCTTTTACCTCTAAATCATAAACAATTGTCCAACTCATCATTTTTAGTCTGTTGTTACAAACTCTAGATTTATTTCTTTCACTCGGTCATTACCATAATGTGTCGGTGATAACTAGCTTGGTTAATACTATACTCGGTATACACTATACTTGCTCGGTGTATACTGAAATCTTCATTTACCAACCACATAAACTTATTCAGTCTTGATCTTAAATACATAATAGAATCATGTAATACAATCAAGTCATCAACATAATGCCATAGACTCAACAATAGGTTACCCAATATATATCATATCCATATCTTTCTCATCCATCTCATCTTCATGTAGATATCTCATCCCTTTATCATTTTTTATTCTTAAGATGTTTGTAACCATCATGATAAGTATAATCAAAACTAGTTGATATCAATGACAATACATTAACTAATTTAATTGTCTTACATACACTTTAGTATCTCGGTGATCATCAATCACTATCTTTCAATTATCTATTTCATTGTCAAACTTTCGTTCAAGATATTCAATCAGTTGTAGGTTATCAAGGGGCACACACTTGAATACAATCTAATTGTCTATCTACATGAACTCATGCAAAAGACCTTTATATCATTCATATATGTTCATGAATCCCAATTCCTTCAGAAGCAATTTGGATGTCAAGCATAGAATACATTGTAATGTAATAAAATGTGATGAATAGGTAGGGTTTTGAACAATGCACCTAATAGAGACCCTAAACCAATATTTACCACCAAAAATATAAATTGAAATGATAAGTAATGTAAATCGAGAAATGCTTCTAAAGAATACTAAAATTAGATAAGATGAAATACATACCTCATAATATAGCTGATATGAAAATACCTATTTTTTGGTGTCTGTATTGAGTTTTAGGAAATTCTACAATCGGATCTGGAACAGAAACACAGAGATAGAGAAAACCCAGAATTCTTTTCCTTTTCTAAGAAAGGTCGACCTTGACCCCTTTATGTTGACCTTGAGCTGCACTGCTTCAACAAAAATTCTGTTCGCGGATCCTAGAAGTTTTCTAAAAAGGGTACTCAGATATGCTCTGCAACTCCCAAAACATCGACTGTAGATATTTGAAAATGGTGTTTTGGGGTGTCTATATAGAGTTTTGCCTTAGTCAAACCCCTATTTTGGTGATCTCCACCTCCATGAATGGTCGAATGTAGTAGAATATGTGTGTGTGTTGCTCATAGGAAGAGCTTTGAATGTGCAATGCCAAGATCTAATCCTCTAAATTGAAACCCTAGCATGAATTGACATGAAAGAGCAATGCATAGATTTGAATATGATAAATAAAGCATACCAAGCCCCCAAGGCTAAAGTAATCCTACCAAAATCACAATCAACAATTGCTACCCCATGATTGTATCTTTTGAATGATTGAATGTTGAAGATAGTAGATCAAGGAAGAAGGATTCTTTCTTGCTCCAAATGAATGTCCACAATAGCTTGTCCAAAAAATGCTTGCTTGCATCAATGCATCAACAATATCTTGATTTTCTATATCATCCTCTTGCAATCTTGCATCATCATCTCCTCATAACATATTGCTTGCTACTTGATGTGTGATTGTCTTTCACTTGATTGAAAAATGAAGGCAAAAGAGAGTGCTTATATAGAGATTTCAAGGCAAGGCTCCTCGGGCAATGTAAGGGCCCTTAATTCAAATTTTACCTCGAATTATGGTCCAATCACAATAACCAACCAAGGAGGGAAAATAATTAAATGAATTTTAAATTAAAACCCTTCTACATTCGGATCCGGAGGCTCGCTTTTAATTTTGGGACCCGCTATGATTAAAATTTGAAAAGGGGGACCAAAACCTGACAAGGGTCAAGGTTGACCTCAACCCTGACCCAAAGTTTCAGGCCCAGTCAACATTGAAAGCAGGGAAGTTCTGGGTCGACCAGAGACTTGGAATGATGAGAAAATGGGATAGAGTGCCAGAAAAGGGCACAGAGGCCTAGAAGAGATGTGATGAAGGCTAGAAGGACCAATACCTAGATCCTACCTAGAAAATAGAGCCATAATGAAGGAGATTAAGGATAATCCTCAGGATGCTAACTCTAATTTTACCTAGAAATGAAGAATCAAGTGCAAATGCATCCTAAATGCAAGTCTATCATGAAAATGAATTAAAAGAGGGTGCTAAACCTACCAAAATGGAAGTGCTTCCATTTTAAGATGATACATTTAGCCCCCACTTTAGCTTAGATATGACACTATGTGAATATGCAAGATAAAGTAAGAAAACATCATAGTAAATAAAAAGGATATATCCAAGTCCTCAGTGTAGAGATCCTACAAAAAAATCATTAGTACATGCAACATATAACGCACAAGGTTAATGACAATCCATAAATCACCTAAGACTTACTAAAATGAAATTGAGAAGTGCATAGATCCCCTTATGCCCCCCTGTTTCAACTTTCTACTTTTGAATGACGAAACATGGTGATAAGGATAGTCCTATACACTGGATATGCAATGTGTTGAAAAAGGCCTTTCCTAAACCAATTAGAAGGATTCCTATCCTTCCTAAACTAATTAAAGGGGTTAGGTGTTACAAGTAGTGGTTGTAGTTGCACCAAAAGATCGACCTGTTAATGCCTGATACAACCACTAGACTTATAGAAGACACAAGAAATTGTTAAACCATGTGACAAATCTCAAGGGGAGCACTGACCATTTTGCCAAAAATCTCCCCCTCAACATTACTCGAAGGGATTCAAACCTGTGACCAAGCACTAATACCACTTGTTATAAGTAGTGGTTGCCATTGCACCAAAAGATCGACTTGTTAATGCCTAATACAACCACTAGACTTATAGAAGACACATGAGATGGTTAAACCATTTCATAAATCTTGAGGGGAGCACTAACCATTTTTCCAACATTAGGTATCTAAATCATGGTTCCAACGTCACTAACGGCACTAAAAATGAAGTTACCAAACTCAAGTTATGATGAAAAGAGTGAATGTCTATCTAAATGCATATGAAGGGAAATTTGAATTTAACATAAATAAACCCTAACAAACCCTAATATTGAACTATAAATAAGGGAAGAGAACTCATACCTACTCATTCTTACCATTTGTAGATTTGAAGAAAGAAAATAGAATGCCGAGCAGAGAAGAACTTCGAGCGACACGTATGGAGCTCCTGAGATAGTGCCTGGCTATTGGACGATCGCTTCCCAAGGTGAGTTTGTTGTTGTTGATTTCTGTACTTCTCAAATTCTTTCTTTTATAGGTAAGGTCGACCCTGACCCATTTATTTTTACCTTGACCCTTAAAGGCTGACATGAACTGGAAGGTCAACATGTGTTCTAGGATGAGGTCAACCTTGACCCAAAAAGGTCAACCTTGACCTAGGAAAGTTGACCTTGACCCAGGAAGGTTGACCCTAACCTAAATGAGGTTGACCTTAACCTAGTCAAGTTGGATTTATAGTTTTATGATTCTAGAGTGTTGATATGATGTTTGTTTGTGCTTACAGGACTTGGTTCATCTCTGGGAGCACCCCTTTGCAGGGCCACTTTTGGTTATTAGAGAGAGGTTGTCTGAGCTGATTAGGGATGAGATACACTTATTAAGAGATGTAGGAGTGTACTGGGTAAAAATCCTATCCCATATGAGACTCCACTGAGCCATGTTATCAGCTCTTATAGAGAGGTGGGATGAGGACACGTGTTCCTTTCATCTTCCCTCAGGTGAGATCACGGTGACATTGGAGGATGTATATAGGATCCTGCGACTTCCAGTCTGAGGTGAGCCTATTAGACCAAGAGTACAATGGTGTCTTGAGGATATCCATATAGATGTAGAGTATTTCTTAGGATGAGTTCTACATATGCAAACCCGAGTAGATTAGATCACTCTATCACTCGAACTGGCAAGCTCGACACCCTTGGTACGGAGGGTGATGCTGTGTATACTTTCCTTGGTTGTAGTACCCAACACAAAGGGTATAGTCTTTTCAACACCTTTTACCCATCTCGTATGCATGATGGAGAGTGATAGGACTATCTTCGCATGGGGCCACAACATTCTATCCCACTTATACCATGAGCTATGTCAGTTGGTGAGATATCAGCAAGAGAGTCTCATGGTATGCACACTTTTGCAGATTTGGTTATTTGAGCACTTCACATGTACACAACCACATGGTGTTCCTATGATGGTAGATGCTAGCACACCGAGAGGCTTTGCTTATCCACTGAGAGATGTCTGGTAGCAAGGAGATATCCTCTATTGGAGGGTATGTCTAGACTATATTCTAGGCACATATGTGATATGGAGACCCTATTGTTGCATGACAGAGTGACCAGAGAAGCGACACTAGATGAGGAGCTCACAAAAACACAAGCTGCTAGAGGGTCATCAGAGTCACATAGTGATGCCATACTACTATGACCAAGTGATGAGATAGTTCGGTCTTATAGGGGGTCCCTAGAGTAGTACCTCGGTACACACATCTAATGAGGTATTATTAGAGACCTGATACTATACATTGGCCTTTAGTAGCAGACATTGTAGATAGTGATAAAGATGAGATAGATGATATCAAGGTAGCCCTGGATGTGGCCTATTCATGCATCATCAGAGACTACATCAAATACTGGAGTATAAAGGGAACCCACCCTATCTTCCCTGATGACTATCCAAAAGGTGATCCAAGCCTTTCAGAGAGGACACATCATGATAGTGGCATAGCAGAGGAGAAAGAGGATCACAAAGATGAGGAGGAGCCCATCTCCAAGGGAGACCCCACTAAGGAGGAGAGGGCAGAGGAAAGAGTAGAGGAGAGAGTAGAGGAGATGCCCCTAGCTGATAGTACCGGTGCAGATGTGCATGTTTTTCACACATCACCACTGAGATCATGATGACCTCCACACACCCATACAGAGATACCACCTTCGAGACCTAGATACAATGAGCGTGGAGAGAGTAGTCACTCCATGCCCCCACCATCTAGATCCTTCAGTGACGTCCATGAGGGAGATCTAGGTATAAAATATGCATTTTATTTGAAAATTTAACTTAATTTATGAAGAAAATAGTACTAAAAGATAAATATATTTCCATTCTATAGCTAGCGTGACAGAGTGGAGGAGTTTTGTATCTGAGGTTCTAAGGGATACATGTTTTTCCTACCTGCTATAAGCCAATGAGTGAGAGTTTCTCATTGGTCACAGAGATCTCGACAAGCATGTCAATATCTTTGCATGTGTCCAGCGAGAGCTGAGGTCATGTAGAGAGAGAGAGAAGAGAGGTTGATGGCTGACTTATGACAAGCACAAGAGCACATGTATGAGATGAGCATATCAAGGAGCCACTCATGGACTATCGAACAAAGATATACATCTTATCATCATAGATCAGAGAGATCTGGGAGCCATTGACCATTAGAGCATAGAGATAGACAGAGTGATAGATAGGGCCTTGTGCCACATATGTATCAAAACTCAAAAGAATTTATAAATAAAAAACTCTCTTTTCTAGTTAGTTGTGATTGATTACTATATTTTTATCAGTAACATAAAACTTAACAGAAAGAAAGAACGTGTATAAATGTATTCAAATGTAATTTGCTAAAACCACATAACCTATAAAATAAACATAATTATTTTATAAGGAGTACATAAATACACAAGGAAATAAATATAAATTAGGGATGATAATGTTTGAGATGCATAATATTGATAGGTTCGTTAAAAGAAACACCATCCATATCAGCAATTATATAAGCACCCAAACTAGAATCCTCAATTACAATAAAAGGTCCAAGCCAATTAGGGCTAAACTTTCCTTTTTCACAAGGTAAAGCATTCACATTTCTTTGATTCTCATATAATACTAAATCACATTATGAAAATGATCATTCAATTACCTTATGATTATACTGCTTTTGAAGTGATTTATGATAATCCTTTATATGTTCCAAAGTATTTATTTGTTGTTCATCCAACATTTCTAATTCTTGTAATCGTTGTTCTTGAAATGTATCTTTGTCAATTATCCCATGAAATTAAACACATAAAGAAGGTATTTCCAATTCCAAAGGCATAATAACATCAATACTGTAGAGAAGATTATAAGGAGAAGTACCTGTGGCAGTACGAACACTAGTCCTATAAGCCCATAAAGCATGGGTAAGTTGGGTATGCCAATCTTTTGCATGCTTATTAACTATTTTCCTCATAATTTGTTCAATGACTTTATTTGATGCTTTAGCTTGACCATTAGATTGAGGATAATAAGGAGTCGAAAATTGATGTTGAATTCAATATTTCTCCAAGAATTTTGCAACTTCTTTATTCTTAAATGAGGTATCATTGTCTGAAACTATCGTTGAAGGAATACCAAATTGTGTTATAATATTGTTAAGGATGAAATAAAAAATAACATATACCGTAGTTGAATGGAGAGGGACAACTTCCACCCACTTCGTAAAGTAATCTATAGCTATGAGGATGTACGTATGTCCTTGAGAAGAGGTTGGCGAGATTTTTCCAATAAGATCAAAACCCCAAATACTAAAAGGCCATGGAGAAACTTGATTATGAAGCTCATGAGCAGGAGCATAAATCAAATTCCTATGATGTTGACATTGAGGACACTTCTTGACAAACATGAAAGAATCTTGTTCCATTGTTTGCCAATAATATCCCATTCTAAGAAGTTTATTAACTAAAGACTTTCCACCAAAATGTCCCCCATAAGAACCAGAATGAGCTTTTGCCAAAGCTACTGGAATTTTGGTTCTACCAAGACATTTTAATAACAAACATTCATAAGAGAGTTTGTAAAGAGTATCTCCTAAGATGATGTAATGTGTTGCAAGCTTCCTAATATGATTACGCGTGTTCCTTGTTCCTGATTCAGGAAAAGTACCATCTTTCAAAAAATGAAAGATATGAGAATACCATTCATCTAAATGCAAATTGAAACAATCAGTTTTAACCTTATTATAAATTGAACGGTTTTTAAGAGTTTGTATAGTAAATTAAAATTTTTCACCATTATTCTCAAGACAAAACAAAGAAGCTACACTTGCCATGGTGTTTGCATGTCGATATCTTTCCTAGGTAAAGTTTGAATCGTATAAGAAGAGAATTGTGAAAGAACATCAAGAGCCAGATCTCTATATTGTGTCATTTTATCATTCTTAGTCTGATAACCTCCTAAATATGTTCTACAATCAATTGCGAATCTCCATAAATTTCTAAGTTTTTAATGTGAAGGGATGAAGTTGCTTGTAAGCCAACTATAAGAGCTTCATACTCCGCAATATTATTAGTACAGGGAAAAGTCAATTTATATGATAGAGGGATTGAATTTTTTGTAGGACGGATCAAGATAATACCAACACTAGAACCTGTCTTACATCTAGATTCATCAAAATATAACTCCCAAACATCATCATGTTTAATAGCTAAAATGTTTTCATTAGGAAATTCTATCGCAGTAACATATGTATCAGAATGAGAACAAGGAGCTTCAGCCAAATAATCTGTTAAAGCTTGTCCTTTAATTGAATTTTGAGAAATGAAATTAAGATCAAATTCTGTAAGAAACATCACCCACTTTGCAAGACGACCAGAGAGATTAGTTTTTGAGAAAAGATGTTTCAAAGGATCAAATTTAACAATCACATTGAATTCAACATTTAAGAGATAATGTCTGAGTTTTTGACAAGCATAAACTATAGTTAAACATTGTCTTTCCAAATATGTATACCTTGTTATGTAATCGAGTAAATTCTGACTAATGTAGTACACAGGTCTTTCCTTACCTTCACTATCATGCTGAGCCAACAACGCACTCACTACATTCGTAGTAGCTGAAGTATATAGATAAAAGGTTTATCAAATTGAGAAAGTTGTAAAATAGGAGGATTAGCGAGACACTCCTTAAATTTCTCAAAGTATTGTTGACATTCTTCATTCCAAGAGAAAGTGGTATCCTTTCTAAGCAAGGAAGTAAAAGGAATAGTTCTATCAGCTAAGTTGGAAACAAAGTGACAAATAGCTTGAATTTTTTCTTGTAAACTTCATAACTGAGAGATGTTCTTAGGAGGAGGCATATTAACCATAGCTTCAATCTTTTCAGTGTCCACCTCTATGCCTCACTGAGAGAATATAAACCCTAATAATTTACCGAAATCCACTCCAAAGATGCATTTCTTAGGATTCAATCTCATATTGTAGCTTCTAATCCTTTCAAATATCTGACGTAAAATAATAACATGATCTTCTCTTTGTATAGATTTCACCAAGATATCATCCACATAATCCTCAAGAATCTTATGAATGTAATCATGAAAAATCAAAGTCATGGCTCTCTGATAAGTTGCTCTTGCATTTTTTAATCCAAAAGGCATCATGACCCAACAAAATGTGTTATAAATGCGGTCTTAAATTGATCTTCAGGAGGAATAAAAATTTGATTATAGCCAGAAAAGCTATTCATAAAAGATAATAAAGCATGACCTATTGTTGAATCCACAATCATATCAATATTAGGTAACGGGAAATCATCTTTTAAGGATGCTTTATTTAAATCTCTAAAGTCAGTACACATCCTTATCTTATTTTCTCCTTTTGAAACAGGCACAATATTTGAAATCAAGTCTGAGTAAAGTAATTCATGGATTCATCTTTCAAATTTTCTGCTTCACAGGTTTAGCATTTGGTTTGAGAACAATATTGTGAGTAATAATCTTAGAATCTATACCCAGCATATCCGAATATGTCCAAGTAAAAATATCCTTAAATTCAAGTAAAAGAGAAACCAACTGATCACGTTCATCCTAATTCAAACATTTCCTAATTTTTATCATCTTTTTAGAGTCATTTTCATCCATTTGAACCTCAACAGTCTCAGTTATTAGCAAATCACTTTGTATCAAAGAATCCATTGGTAGAGAAGACATATTCTATTCATGATGTTCTCCAAAATAATCTTTTGTACTTAGACAATAAGGCTTCCGTCATTTATGATGAAACGTAGGTAAATCCTCATACAATCCTAAAAAAATTGCTAAGGCTTCATCTTTGGGAAAAACATCCAAGATAGGTCATTGATTCATGTCAAGGAGGAGTGGGTTAACCAACTTCAACTGTCCACCACATATATGATTAATATTGAGAGGAAAAGCCAATGGTTGTTAGTAAGGATTGAACCCCAATCCATATGTATAATCATAAATTTTTTTGTCCAGAGGTACTTGTATACCTTGTTCTTATTTACCACATCCTTTCCCATTAAATCTTGATTTCTTGAGTAGATGATAACCAGGATCATATCTATCATCCATATCAGATGGAGTCCAAGGAGTGGTGTATGTCACAATATCATAGCAATCAAGTTTTATTGTTTCAATTGTTTCTTCAATCGAGGCAGCAACAAAGTTACTTTTTAATTCCTCAGAAAGTGGGGAATGAGTAAAAACTTGTTTTTCAAACTCACTTTATTGTTTCATGAATTCCAAATCAAAGACTTTATATTCTCCAATGAAATAAGGGTTAAAGTCTAATGTTCCCCAATCATCCCCAGTCAAAGAAGAAGATGGAGCTTAAGTTTGTTTAGTCTCAGGTGGCCTTTCAGGCTCTTTACTTTGTTGGAGAGGTTTAGAAACTTTAACATGTTCCACATTTAAGCAAGGATTCGATGCATCATCCGCATGTAGTGTATACATCAAATTGTTATAAATGAACCTAACCTTGCAATGAAGAGTAGAAGGAACTACATGCATAGTATGTAACCAAGGTCTACCTAAAAGAAGATCATAATTGAGAGGTCCATGCATAAAATGAATAGGTGTATTAAGAATAACTAGACCAAATTTAATAGGTAAGGTAATAATGCCCAAAGTTATCTTTACAATATTGTCAAATCCATGAATAGGGACATTATCAGGTTGAATAGTTGTAAGATCAACGTTAATTACCTTAAGCATATCCATGCTACAAACATTAACGTTCTATGAATGATACTCTGATTAATAGAAAAAAAAACCATAAGAGCATCATATTGATTTTGCACCTCAACAGAAGGTAAATCATCATCGGTAAACACAACAGGAGGTACATAAGGCATAGTATGCATGCACTCCAAAAAGGAATTAATGTTCTCTTGGTTAGGAGGTGGAGAAGAAAGGGTAGATAAAGCCTTTTTCAATGCCTCATGATATGTCAGGAAGTCTGAAGCAATTCTCACAAAGATATCTTAGCTGGAGTAGCACATAATTGTTCTACTAAGTCATACCCCTTAAAGGTAGATGGAAACCTAGGAGCTTAAGGAAGCATAGGTTGAGAAGGTGGTAAAGAAACTAGAACATTAGGCTAAGGGTTATTCCATTTGTCATAAGCATGTGAAAAAGAATCTGTGTTATCAAAGAATTCCAAAGGATCTCTAGGTTTACCCTTAATTTTTATTCGAGGACATCCTTTTACCGTCAACAAAGGTTTAGGATATATCATTCTAGGTGTATCAATATTGTAAATAGTGGAACATGAAGGTAACCATGCACACACCCTATGGTAAATGTCAATTGAAGAGGTTGTGGAGGAGGGTGAAATAGGAATAGGATCAATGGAGATCTCATTCAAACAATTTTCATCCTCACTTCCATGTACCTCATGAAGGGATCTATCTATTGTAATAAAAGCCTCAGCAAAGTATTCAAAACAAAAATCATACATGTTGAACATAAAGTAACACTAAAAGCATGAAAAATGTAAATATTTTTCTAATTTTAAAGAAATTTTGCAATTTTTTTGTATTTTTGAAATATAAATGTGATGCGGGAGCATCTTGGGTCTTTGGCAATCTTGCATCAACCAAAAACATTTTCTGATTTCTGTACCTGTTTGCTGTATTTTTCTTTATAATATTTGAATTTGATAGTTTCATGGTGTGTGAAGCTTACATCATGTTGGGGACCTATTTGGGAACCTTCTCCTATGAGCACATCAAGTTTGGATGGACTGTTTCAAAGTTACAACTATTTTCCTTGCCGTCGAAATAGTGTTTTCTTGTAGTTTTGGTGCTGATTGTTCATGTTGGTTCTCTTGATCCATAAGGAATATTATTTTGTGAACTTAAGGTCTTCAAGGGGACCTAAATTAATATCATTCCCCAAGAGTGAAGCTTCCAATTCATTATGAGTCAAAAGTTATGGCCTTTTTGGCACAGGACCTATTTTCTGCCAGCTTTCACGTCTGAGTTGTTACTGCAGTTTTGGTGCTGATTGTTCATGTTGGAGACCTTGATATAAGAAATTTTATTTTTTTCACTTAAGGACTTAAATTGGACCTAAATTACTATCATTTCCCAAGAGCGCAAACTCCAATTCATTATGAGTAAAAAGTTATGCCCGTTTTGCCTCAGGACCTATTTCCTGCCAGTTTTTGGGTGAAACGTGTGGTGTTTCTTCTTGCGATGTTTTGTGTGCTCATATGGGACCTTGAGCACTTAAAGGAATGTTATTTGGTCAATTTAGGACCTAAATCCTAAGGCACATCAATTTATATTCATTCTAGCATTAGTTTTGGTTTAAATCTTGAGACTAGACCTATATTGTAATTAAATGACTGACTGGCCGACCTGTGGCTTAGTTGGCTATATAAGGGGTCTAGATTGATGTAATAGAGGATCATGGGTGAGATATAGGAAGGATTATCAATATAAATCATTGGATAAAAAGATAGGATGCAAGCTGTAATTCTAAATTCATAATTCTCATTGTATAAGGCCGAAACTCGGAAGGCCTCACAATCGGGCATGTTGAAAGAAATAATATAATTCTCTGTTGTTGCTGCCAGTTGATTGTCTCATATCCATTTTCATTCCATTGTGTTCATGTGATATTATATTTCTTCCATTGTGTAACTTTGAGCAAGGGCTTGTTGTGGATTCAAGTGGACTCAATTCTGCTTGATTCTGCTTGTATCTACCCTGCCCCTATGTCAAGTGGTATCAGAGCGAGTTATTTCTTGTGGATTGGATCATGGAGAACCTTATTAGATTTGGTTGTAGGGTGGTAGATCTGAGATCTGACCTATAACTTGCAGAAGGTTACGATATTTCTAGAACCTGATTATCAAGATGGTTCGTGGTAGAGGAAATGATAATGCTATCATGGATATGTTGAGGCAAATTGCAACTAGGCTTGAAGTTGTAGAGACAACCCATAGAAGAGGAGCATATCTTGAAGATGTTAGTGATGAAGAAGAAGAAGTAGCACCTAATGCTGAACCTGAAGTTGAACAAGATGAGGAAAGAGTTTTGAGAGTTTTGTCTAAGGTTAACTCCAGACCTACAGTTGAAGGTTCTTTCTATGATGGAAGACTTGAGACCGATACACTTTTGGATTGGATCTTTGAGATGGATAAATACTTTGAGTATGAAGGTACTCCTGATAATAAGAAGGTTAAGATAGTAGTCACAAAGTTGAAAGGGCATGGATCTCTTTGGTGGGATCATTTACAAATTGAGAGACAAAAGAGAGGAAAAGAAAAGATCAAAACATGGATGAAGATGCTTGGAAAGATGAAGAAGAAGTTTCTTCCAGTTGACTACCAAGTTAGTTTGATGAGAAAGATGCAAAATCTGAGACAAAAGGACATGAGTGTGAAAGAATATATTGAGGAATTTTACAAATTGGATATCAGATCTGGACATGTGGATGATGAAGTTGAGAAGGTGGCTAGATATTTGAATGGCTTAAGGACATCTATTCAAGATGAGATTAGTTATGTGAAGATTGATAGTGTGGAAGAAGCATATCAATTTTCTTTGAAGGCTGAAGAGAGATTGACAAAGAGACATGATCAAAGACAAAGAGGAAGAGGTTGCAGATTTCAGAGAAGTAGAGGTAGATCTAATGGAGAAAGTAGCAGATCTAAAAATTCAGTGCAAGATAAAGGATGGAAAGATGAGCCTACTAAAAGAGGTAATTACTCTAGAGGTAGCTATACTGGTTACTCTAGGAATAACAATAATGGTAGAAGGGAAGAGAAATCTTGGTTTAAAGGTACTTGTTACAAATCTGGTGAAGAAGGACATAGAGCTTTTGAATGTACTAACTCTGGAAAGAAGACTGGAGGTAATGGTAGAAATAATTTGGCTTGTGAAGAAGTTGAGGAAATGTCTAATGAACTTGAACATGGTGAGAACTTGATGCTAAGAAGGATCTTGTGGAATGAAGAAGATGATGAGGAACCTATTTTGGGGAAAAGTTTGTTCAGAACCAAATGTAAGATCACTGATAAATGTTGCAAGGTAATCATTGATAGTGGAAGTTCTGATAATTTGGCATCTGAAGAGCTGGTTAACAAATTGCAGTTGCAAAGATTGAAACATCCTAAGACTTACCATATTGCTTGGATCCAGAAGGAGCATAAACTACTTGTAAGTGAACAATGCCTTGTTAAATTCAAAATTGGGAATTATCATGATGAAGTCTTGTGTGATATTATGCCTATGGATTGTTGTCATATTCTTTTGGGTAGACCTTGGTAGTATGATAGGAAAGCTTTGCATGATGGTAGATTGAATCAATATACTATTTGGATGGATGGAAAGAAACAAGTGTTGTTTCCTTTGATAGAGAAGTTTGATGAAAGTCACTGTACCACAGTCAGAGTATGTTTGGTTGATGGTAAAAAGTTTGCAAGAGAAATGAAAGAACAAAATGTTTGCCTTGCTTTTATTCCAAGAAAGACTGAGAAACAAGATGAATTAGAACATGCACCTGAAGTTAAGCTTTTATTGAATGAATTTTATGACATCATTTCTGATAATGTACCTAATGGTTTACCACCTATGAGAAATATAAGTCATTGTATGGATTTGATACTTGGAGCTAGTTTGCCTAAAAAAGCACCACATAGGTTGACACCTGATGAAAAGACTGAATTGAATAGAAAAGTGCAAGAATTTCTTGAAAGAGGTTTGATTAGGGAAAGTCTGAGTCCTTGCGCAGTACCTGCTGTATTAGCACCTAAAAAGAATGGAGAATGGAAAATGTGCACTAATTCTAGAGCTATAAACAAGATAATAGTAAAGTACAAATTTCCTTTGCCTAGGATGGATGACAGAATGGACAGTTTAAGTGGAGCAAAGTATTTCACAAAGATTGATTTGAAAAGTGGATATCATCAGATAAGGATCAGAGAAGGGGATGAATGGAAAACTACTTTTAAGACTACTAAAGGTTTGTATGAATGGTTGGTTATGCCTTTTGGTTTGACTAATGCACGTAGTACTTTTATGAGGCTGATGAATGAAGTTCTGAAAAGATTCTTGGGTAAGTTTGTGATTGTATATCTTGATGACATTTTAGTATTCAGTAAGAGTAAGGAGGAACATCTTGAACATATCAGACAAGTGTTACAGAGATTGAAGGAAGAAAAGTTGCTGATTAATTTGAAGAAATGTTCATTTATGAAAGAAGATATTGTGTACCTTGGTTTTGTAATTTTAGCTGATGGATTAAAGATGGATCCTGAGAAAGTGAGAGCTATACTTGATTGGCCTACACTAGAGAATGTTGGAGAGGTAAGATCATTTCATGGATTGGCAAGTTTTTATAGGAAGTTCATCAGAAATTTTAGTTCTATTTGTAATGCAATGACTGAAACTATGAGAGGAGATAAAAAGGATTTCAAATGGACACATGGAGCACAAAGGAGTTTTGAAACATTGAAAAAAAGAATTACAGAGTTGCCTACACTTGCTTTGCCTAATTTTAATAATGTTTTTCAAGTTGAATGTGATGCTAGTGGTAGTGCAATTGGAGCTATTTTGAGTCAAGAAGGAAAACCTATAGCTTTCTTTAGTGAAAAGTTGAATGATGCTAAGAGAAAATATTCAGTTTATGACCAGGAATTCTATGCTATTGTTCAAGCTTTGAAGAAGTGGAGACATTATTTGATGCCTAAAGATTTTGTGTTGTATACTGACCATAAAGCTTTGCAGTATTTGGGAAGTTAGAATAAATTAAATCAGAGACATATGAAGTGGGTTGAGTTCTTGCAGAATTTTTCCTTTTCATTGAAGCATAAGAGTAGATAGTCAAATAAGGTTGCTGATGCCTTGAGCAGAAGAAGAAATTTGCTGACAGAAATGAGAGTTGAAGTACTTGGTTTTGATGATTTGAAGTATTTGTATGAGGTTGACATTGATTTTTTAGAGCCTTGGAAAGCTTGTAAAGAACACACAGTGAGTGATAAGTGGTCTGATTATTTCATTCAAGAAGACATGTTGTTTAAAGGAGTTCAGTTGTGCATATCTAGAGGATCTATGAGAGAGAACATAATGAAGGAGAAACATAGTGGTGGACTTGCTGGATATTTTGGGATTGATAAGACAGTGAATTTGATTTTAGAAAGATACTTTTGGCCACAAATATATAGAGATGTACAGAGAATGGTTAGAGGTTGCAGAATTTGCCAAATAGTAAAAGGAACTAGTTAGAATTTGGGATTGTATACACCTTTGCCTGTACCTAATAGACCTTGGGAAGATGTGAGTATGGACTTTGTTCTTGGATTGCCTAGAACTCAGAGAGGTAATGATTCTATTTTGGTAGTGGTTGATAGATTTTCTAAGATGGATCATTTCATACCTTGTAAGAAGACATCTGATGCATTGCATGTAGCTGAATTATTCTTCAAGGAAGTGGTAAGATTGTATGGTTTGCCTAAATCTATTGTTTCAAATACAGATACTAAGTTTACTGGTTATTTTTGGAGGACACTTTGGAAGAAGATGAATACTGATTTGAAGTTTAGTTCTACATTTCACCCTCAGACAGATGGACAGATTGAAGTTGTAAATAGAAGTTTGGGAAACTTGTTGAGATGTTTAGTTGGAGAGAAACTTGCTAATCGGGATTTGATTTTGGCACAAGCAGAGTTTGCATATAATAATTTAGTGAATAGAAGCACTAAGAAGACACCATTTGAGATTGTTAATGGATTTCATCCTAAGGGAACCACAGAGCTGAGAGATTTACCTACTGAGACCAGAAGAAGTGCTGAAGCTGATCATTTTGTAGAATACATGAGAACTTTACATGATGAAGTTAAAAAGAATTTGGAGGACAGTAATCTGAAATATAAACAAAGAGCAGACAAGAGAAGGAGACATAAATCTTTTGAAGTTGGAAATGAGGTTATGATTCATTTGAAGAAGAATAGATTTTCAGTTGGTACCTACAACAAGCTGAAAATGAAGAAGTTTGGACCTTGTAAGATTCTGAAGAAGTTTGACAGTGGAAATGCTTATGAAGTAGAATTGCCAGAGGACATGGATATATCACCTATATTCAACATTGTTGATATATTTTAGTAATTTGAATCAAATGATGAGATAGAAGATGATCCAGACTATCCTAAGAAGAATAGCGATAGCATTGAAAAGATCTTGAATAGCAGAGTTGGCAAGAGTACAAGAGGAAAAGACTACATGGAATATCTAGTTCAGTGGAAAGACAAGCCAGTTGAGGACAGTTCATGGATTACACAAGCTGATTTGGATCTTTATGATTTAGGTCAGAGTATGAGTAGTGCCTGATGTGGAAATTAGCTCTTTATTTACCCTAGGTGTTTGATGCAGGAGCATCTTGGGTCTTTGGCAATCTTGCATCAACCAAAAACATTTTCTGATTTCTGTACCTATTTGCTGTAGTTTTCTTTATAATATTTGCATTTGATAGTTTCATGGTGTGTGAAGCTTACATAATTTTGGGGACCTATTTGGGAACCTTCTCCTATGAGCACATCAAGTTTGGATGGACTGTTTCAAAGTTACAGCTATTTTCCTTGCCGCCGAAACAGTGTTTTCCTGTAGTTTTGGTGCTGATTGTTCATGTTGGTTCTCTTGATCCATAAGGAATATTATTTTTCACACTTAAGGTATTCAAGGGTACCTAAATTAATATCATTCCACAAGAGTGAAGCTTCCAATTTATTATGAGTCAAAAGTTATGGCCTTTTTGGCACAGGACCTATTTTCTGCCAGCTTTCACGTCTGAGCTGTTACTGCAGTTTTGGTGCTGATTGCTCATGTTGGTGACCTTGATCCATAAGGAATTTTATTTTTTTCACTTAAGGAATTAAAGTGTACCTAAATTACTATCATTTCCCAAGATCGCAAACTCCAATTCATTATGAGTAAAAAGTTATGCCCGTTTTGCCTCAGGACCTATTTCCTGCCAGTTTTTGGGTGAAACGTGTGGTGTTTCTTCTTGTGATGTTCTGTGTGCTCATATGGCACCTTGCACACTTAAAGGAATGTTCTTGGGTCAATTTAGGACTTAAATCCTAAGGTGCATCAATTTATATTCATTCTAGCATTAGTTTTGGTTTAAATCTTGAGACTGGACCTATATTGTAATTAAATGCCTGATTGGTTGACCTGTGGTTTAGCTAGCTATATAAGGGGTCTAGATTGATGTAGTAGAGGACCATGGGTGAGATATAGGAAGGATTATCAAGATACATCATTGGAGAAAAAGATAGGATGCAAGCTGTAATTTTGAATTCATAATTCTCATTGTATAAGGCTGAAACCCGGAAGGCCTTACAACCGGGCATGTTGAAAGAAATAATATAATTCTCTGTTGTTGCTGCCAGTTGATTGTCTCATATCCATTGTTATTCCATTGTGTTCATGTGATATTATATTGCTTCCATTGTGTAACTTTGAGCAAGGGCTTGTTGTGGATTCAAGTGGACTCAATTTTGCTTGATTCTGCTTGTATCTACCCTGCCCCTACATCAAAATGCAAGAGCATAAAAGAAATATACTTTTATAAGCATGTAAAATGTAAATCTAACACTAAAAATAAAGAGTTATTGTAAACGGGTTCACCAAAATGTAAGATAATAAAATGTGATGGATAGGTAAGGTTTTGAACAATGCACCTAATAGAGACCCTAAACCAATATTTACCACCAAACATATAAATTGAAATGATAAGTAATGTAAAGCTTGAAATGCTTGTAAAGAATAATAAAATTAGATAAGATGAAATACATACCTCATAATATAGTTGATCTGAAAATAACTATTTTCTGGTGTCTGTACTGAGTTTCAGGAAATTCTACAACCGGATCTGGAACAGTAACATAGAGACAGAGAAAACCCAGAATTATTTTAACCTTGACCCAGGTAAAGGTCAATCTTGACCCTTTATGTCGACCTTGACCTGCACTACTCCGACGGAAATTCTATTCACAGATCCTGAAAGTTTTTCAAAAAGGGTACTTAGATCTGCTCTGCAACTCCTAAAATAGCGATTGTAGATATATAGGGTGGCTATATAGGGTTTTGCCTTAGTCAAACCCCCATTTTTGTGATCTCCACCTCCACGAATGGACGGATGTAATAGAATATGTGTGTGTTGCTCGTAGGAAGAGCTTTGAATGTGTAATGCCAAGATCTAATCCTCTAGATTGAAACCCTAGCATGAATTGACATGAAAGAGAAATGCATAGATTTGAATATGATAAATAAAGTATACCAAGCCCCCAAGGCTAAAGTACTCCTACCAAACTCACAATCCGCAATTTCTACCCCATGATTGTATCTTTTGAATGCTTGAATGTTGAAGATAGTCTAATACCCCAAAAATGGGCTATAGGTTCATTAACCTCTTACATCAACAATTCGATCGAAATCGACATCAAAGTCCTAACCTAAGGCACATCTGCACATCAATTCATCGAAACCCTAATTGATTATCTTAATTCTACATCGGGGAATATTCCTTGAATATTCCAAATTTATCATAATTATCTTTAATTGAATATTATTTGGCGATAAATATCATTATTCATCCTAAAGTTGATTAATTGAATATGATGAATATTTAATTAATTAATTTAATTTTGCCACTTAATTATTTAATTAGATTTAATTGCATTTATTCCTAATTAATATTATTTTTATTTTGACAATAAATCAAAATTCCTACAAACAATCAATTGAATATTTATTTAATTGATTTAAAAGCGAATTGTCAATATTTAATGATATAGTTTTGGAATAAAAGTTTGTTTTAATAATTAATTAACCCATAAATCAATTGTTTTAATTCAAAATCAGTTAAGTTGAAAATAAATCACTTTATTTATTAAATTAATTCATATTAAATCATGCATAATCAGAAAAGCAGTTAACTTTAAATCAATTTTCAATTTCAATTTGTTAACTTTCTAAACTCAACATCTGATGATGAGTTGAAAAAGAGAACTAAACTCTATTTTGAGATAAAAACTGCTTTTGCATGATTTTATGAGTTTATTTATTCTTAATTTCTTGTTAACTCAAAAATCAACCTGAGTTTATCAAGAGTGATTTATGGCTTTTTTCAATGCATCCTCAAAGCCCTAGATTTTTATAAAATCAAGGCTCAACTCTTCACAAAGGTTTGCACATTTATCTCTCTCAATCCCTCAAGCTTTCAATCAATCGACATCCCTCGAATTTGCATACTTACTCTAGCGAATTGACATCTGAAGAATCAAGCTCTTGCACACAAGGCGATTGTGAGATTTTTGTTATTGTTTTTGAGGGTTCATAGCATTCATTCATAGCATATCATTGTTATATTAATTTGCATATTAGTCCAAATCATTCTAGATTAGTTTCATATCAAGTTTTTCATCTTATTGCATTCAAAATCTAAAAAAAAAGATTAAACTGCATTTCATCTTCATTGCTTTCAATCATTTAAATGCTTTGTTTAGGTGTTGCATTGTCACTGATCTCGGTCTAATATGAGAATACCATACTCGCACCTACTAGAAGGTAGTAAATCACCTGATTAGCTTAGTTTCATTTATTTATAGATTTATTTGATTTTCTAACCTCTAATGGTTTACTGAAGTGTTGTGTCCACAGCTAGGTACAATTTTCACACACATTTCTGGCGCTCACCTAGGGCCCTGAAACGGGGGGGCTATTTTTCAAGAAATATGACTGGTATTTTTATTGGTACATGCACATATGACATGATAAAGATCCCAAATTTATATTTCTAGAAAGGTATTTGAGTTAGATTTTATTTTCCATTGGTTTGAATTAATTTTGTCTTGATTTGCAAAAGTTATGATCATTTTAGTACATACTAGTCAGAACCTCATTTTATGAAATTTGACTAATATTTTTATTGCTACATGCACATATGACATGATACAGATCCAAAATTTATATTTCTGGAAAGGTATTTGAGTTATCTTTCATTTTCCATTGGTTTGAATTAATTTTGTCTTGATTTGCAAAAGTTATGATCATTTTAGTGAAGACTGGTCAGAACCTAATTTTATGAAATCTGACTAATGTTTTTATTGGTACATGCACATATGACACGATACAGATCCAAAATTTATATTTTTGGAAAGTTATTTTAGTTAGCTTTCATTTTCCATTGGTTTGAATTAATTTTGTCTTGATTTGCAAAAGTTATGATTGATTTAGTGCAGACTGGTCAGAATCTGATTTTTTATGACATCATGTTTTTCGATTATCAAATGACATATTATCTTTGACTAACCTGATTTTCTACCACGTGGGGTTGACAAGTTGTGTTTTTTTTATGGATTTTTATAAAAATGGGTTTCATGTACAAGAATAGGTAAGCTTTTCATAACAATGGTTTGCAGGTGCAGGTGCAGGTACATCCCGTGGGTACAAAAGATAGAAGACAAATGCTCAAAAATTGCTTAAATAGGTAAAATCTACTAAGTGCATTGCGAGGAACTCAAGTATTCTGTTGCATCTGATAACACTTCATTTTGGGACATAAAACAAACTCTCTTGTGTCAAACTTGACTACCTTTACAACTTTCATAATTCACACTTCATTTTTGGGCTATAAAACGAACATAGATTTGCTTTTTGCATATCTTTTACACATAGTAAATAGGCCCTATGAACTATTTATGGATGATCTTGAGAGAGTGGGCTTCATTCACTTATTTTCATGCTAAGATCTTCTTGATGACAGATCCCCTTGTAGGTAGGGAGGTTACCATGGTCATCTCACGTTCTACTTGGTTTGGTCCTCAGCTTTTGATCGATACATTCTCTCTCCAGAGAGATTGATAGACATAGTTGTTGACATCACAAATCTTGGTGAGATAATTTTAGTCTTAGCGTGTTAGATTAATTTGTCTACTGTGTTTGGGTAAAAGTGAAAAGGCTAGAGGATTATGCTCTACTCCCTTTTGGGTAGTATCAGAAACTTAAATCCTTGAATTTGGACTAAGTCCCCATGTGGTATCTTTTGTGAGTCACCTTTGGAGAGGGTTAACCACAGTGGACATTCCCTTTATTGGGTCAACCACGTGGATGGAACCTTAAGCGATAATAGCTATTTTTTCCATGGTAGCAATAGTCACTATATAAATTTCTCTATGGAAGAAATCTCCATGAGTGTGGTCTCTTGTTGGGCTATCAGATCTCCTTAGCAGCTCTTGATTGATTAAATTCTTAGACTATGTCAAAAACTCAGTGCACCTAGATTGGAGTTCGCCCTCTTGAGATCATAAAAGTTGCAGAGTTAGACCATTACTAAAAACCCTAGCGAGGCCAATTTTTCATTTTTCTAGGACTATGTGTGTTATTGAAAAACTTTTGAAAACATACACAAGTAGCATTCCTAGGGATTAGAAAAATAAGTCACTATTGATTGTTCATGCACAAGGTTGCTTTTTCCCTTGTTCATTGTTTTAAGATGATTTCTTGCTTCCCTTGCTTTCTATTCTGCATGTTTTCTATCTACTTGGTCCTTTGGAAATGAACTACACCTGAGACAAACTATCACCTAGATCTTTGATCTTGGACAGAAAAATTTGCAAACAATTTGAAACTGAAAACTTGAAAAATTGTGAATCTGAAGAAAAATCCTTTCTGGAATCAAAAGTCATCCTAGAGTCTCAGAAACTCGTACGCATTTCCAACAATTGTCATGCCAGAACCCCTATATTGTACGGGAGCCTATACATTATCGTATGAGTTTTTTCAGGAAAAGTCAAAGAAAATCAAACCCTAGTGTCAACTGTCATACAAGCCTTGTCAATTATCGTGACAGAGCCTACCCAGACTTGTACGAGCCTGGACAAACTCATATGAGAATTTGTCAGAAATCTAATTTTTATAGCCATCTTCCAGATTCTATCAAAATATTCACTGTGTCAAGAACATAGCAGAGCTAAACAGAAAAAATCCAATCTATTTGCCTAAAGTGGTCTCTTGAGTTTGATCCAGCCTTTTGATCTTTCAATTTGAATCATGTTCATCTTGTGTCAAAACGTTGCCAAAATCATCTTCAATCTTCAACCAATCCTCAAAATGGCTAAGTATTGGAGCTCGTGTCCACCATCTTTTGGGCATCTACCCATACAACTAGGGTACAATATCCTTCATTTACATCAAATCAATCTTCAATCAACCCAATTTTGACAAGGTTGCATCATTTGATCTTCTTGAATCAAGTCTTTCTTCAGTTGTCTTCATCTTACTCTTTTGCTTCACCCAAGGTTAATGGTGGAAACTAGAGCTTCATCACAGCGAAATCAAGGAGAAAAATCCAAATTATCTTCGGCTGCATCTTCTGTGCTGGCTGAGACATTTCATCAACCCTATGATACTACTAAATTTGGCAAAGATGCTCTTGGTAATCTATACTTAAAAGGTGGTTACGTCACTCCTCCTGCATCAAATCACGTAGGTAATTAACCAACCGCACCTCAATCAAACCCCAACAGTTCTCATAACAACACTATGTCTCAAGGCCAAGCATCCCAAGGTCATCACTCCAATCATGGTGGAGATCAAGAACCTAGTCCTTCTGAAGTTTCCCAATATTAGAACGATGATAACTTCAAACAAATGATGAAACATTTATTAAAGGAAGATAGAGAGGCATACTTCCTAGAGCTAGCTAAAGAAGAAGCTAACCTTCCTCTGAACTTTAATACCGAAGATATCATCACGCAAGAGGAAGAAAATCCTATTACAACCATGATGAAACAGATGCATGCCATGCAATTCAAGCTCAACAAACTTGAAAAATAAAAGGAACCTAAAGAGTTTTCCATGGAGGCTCTATGCCCTTTTCCATTTGATAAAGACTTGTACATGCCACCATTCCCTAAAAGAGTGGAAATGCCTAAATATGAAAAATACGATGGAAACTCTGATCCCCAAGATCATGTCAGAGAATTCTATACCCAATCTATGGAGTTCATGCATGAACCAACCTATCTAATGCATCTTTTCCCACAATCTTTGGGAGGAGCAGCCATTCATTGGCTCTCAAGAATGCCACCTACAATCAAAACCTTTGAGGAGTTAATCAAGCTATTCTATCAACAATACTCCTATAACATCAAACATCTAGTCACTATGATTGACATTTGAAATCTAAAACAATATCTAGGAGAACCATTCCTGACATTTCTCAAATGATTGAGGAAAAAGTTTTCTCTATATGATAGACCCATTCCAGAAATAGAGAAGCTAGAAATTTTCATCAACAATCTTGTTCTAGGTATCAACTACCATTTACAAATGCAAAATCACACATCCTTTGATAAGATGGTAGATAATGCAATCAAAATTGAAAAAGTACTTGTGAAAAAGGGAGACATCTCACTTCAAAAGGACAAGTATGAATCTGGATCTAGTTCTAAAGACAAGAACAAAAAATGGAACAAGAATAAAGGCATCGTCATAGATGGCATTGTTGATACTGTCCATGCCCTATCCAAGGCACTCTCTTTCAATCTCACTATTGGCACTCAAGCCATCAAAGCCTCCAAAGTAAAAGTGATAGAGTCTAACAAGAAGCAGTTTGAGTACAAACCTTGGGCTACTGATCCTAAACGCAAGTTTACTCCTCTTGGAGAATCTTTGGAATCCGTCATGAAAACTCTATTGGCCAATAAAATCATCACTCTACTTGAGATCCGATCATTTTATCCTGAACCTAAACCAAAATGGTGGAAAGAGAACAATTTCTGTGACTTCCATTGACATAAGGGTCATAAAACTAGTAACTACCAATGCTTAAAGCATCTCATACAAGATAAGATTGATGCCAGAGAGATTATCATTGACACTCATAAAAGCAATAATGATCATACAACATTCACAGAACCATTTCCAAAACACAATCAAGGAAACTCATCTTCTCAACCTAATATGGGTGCTAAGGTTAATTACGCCTACTCTGGTAACAATATTGTCATAAACATGGTTGAGCCTTGCTTATCTGAACATTGCAATGTCATCACCATTGTGTGAAGGGATAGAGATAATCAATAGACAAATGCAATTACTCGATCACAAGCTCAGATGCATCTACAAGGGAAAAACTATGATTAATCAAATGTCTCTAAGATGCCTTTTAATCTTTCATCTACTTCTAAATAGAGGGCTGCCTCAAAATCATTAAATCCTAAAGACATGAGACCCACATCTTACAGTATTGTCCAACAACTCTAGCATACCAATGTAAAAATCTCAATGTTTGAGTTGCTTCGGATATCTCCTGCTCATAGAGCTATTCTGGATAAAGCTCTGCTCGGTTCCAATGTTCCTAATGATCTTGATCTAAGACAGATTCCAAACTATGGTTGGTCATCTGACATCCCCGCAATATATCTCCTTTTCAGAGGAAGATAACAATTCTTTGAGTCATCCGCATAGCCAGCCCTTGCACATTAAAGTCTTGATCCAGAACTATAGAGTCAAATGCGTGTTGATAGATGGGGGCACTAGCCTAAACATTTGTTCTTAAAACTTGATCACACAACTGGGATTATCTGAAACTTCCATTGATCCTAAGAAGAAGATAACTATCAAAGCATATGATGAGCAAGAAAGATCTTCCAAAGGAACTATTGTCTTACCTATCAGAAGAGCCAGTTATCAGAGACATCACATGCCAAGTTCTTGATCTACCTTTGGCTTACAACATTCTTCTAGGAAGACCCTGGATACATGAAATGAGAGCTATTCCTTCTACATACCATCAGTCTGTGAAATTTCCTTATGAGGGAGTAGAAGTTACCATTCCGGTAGACATATCTACAACTTGCAATGCATTGAAGGAAAGTGCTGACAAACTTGTCCCTAATAACAGAGAATCTTCCACTAAGAAAACACACATGGCATCTACATCCAAGATGGAAGACATTGCAAAAGAAGTCAAAACCAAAGACAATGGCATGGGAGAATATAATATGGAACCAATCCTATCTCTTATGGACAATCTTTAAAGCAACCAAAACAAGAATCTAAAGAACCTCTTGCTATCTATAAAGGGAATTTTGTTGCAGGACAAGTGTCCAAACAAGAATTTGAAGAGGATGAAGTTGTACTCACATGGCTATACAAAGATGAGTCTCAATCCCAAAATATTCAAGCATGTGACTCTAAAACACCAAAAATTCCTTCCAAGTCATATGGACCAGGGGATAAACTGATAGCTAAAATAGGATATCCTGGCAAAGGACCCCTAGGAGTGAGAGGAAAAGGTCTCATGACACCTATTTCACATACTGGTAGGCCAAACAAAGATACAATGGGCCTAGGCTATAGAAAGAAACCCTTCTATCTCAAGGGTAACTCCTCTCATGTAGTAGAACAAATAGAACTAGAGGTTAAGAACAAAGAGGAAGAAGAAACAAAACAATTAAACAGTGATGATTCAGACAGCTCTGAACTTATTCCTTATGAACGCTTATCTAAAGAAATCTTAGATCTTCTCAAAGATGAAGATGATCCAATTAAAATAATTAATGTGGTAGAAACACAAGAACCTACTACTGCACAAAGTACGGTCGCCACACAAGAACTGACTGATCTTGAATCTAGACAAGAGAAACACACTAGTGATTTTGAAACAGACTCTCATGAGTATGAATTCAAATCATAATCTGAAGGAAACCCAGCTTGGGGGATTTGTCCAGATTTCACCCATGTGCTCAGATTTCCTAGATCTCTAGAATCAAAAAATGAATCTAATGACTATGAATGGGGATTCATTCCAGAAGAAGATGAACTCATTATAGAAAAACATGTGGATGTTATTCACCAATATGCACCTACACCCAACATAAGTCTAGAGAAAAGTATTGAACTTAATGAGTCTGATCCACCTATTCCTGAAGTGGACTTCGATAATGTCGTTGAAACTTTTAATGAACTGACCATCTCGAGTAGTAGTATCACCTTTGATTTCACAATTCAGATCATTGTCAATGATGCTAGTACCATGTGTGTTAATATGGTTATCCAATCCCTTCCCAAGCTTACTATCCAACATCTAGAGCTAATAGACCAAATGTCTAAAAATCCAAACCAAGACATCTATACCTTCAAATCAGACTATGCCCTTGCGTGCTATCTCAATGATGTTGAACCTATGATCACTTCCATCAGTGAATCGAGCATTAGCATGATAGAGTCAGATATCTAATATCTTTGTCAAAAGAATAAAAGTAAAAAGAAGAAGAGTTCTGAGGGTGAAAACCACTATGTGGCAGTCTCAGAACCAAAAATAGTAAAAATAAATGATGTATCTAAAGGTGAAAACCTCTTTGAGGTGCCCAAGGATGAGATATTTGATGTCCTTCTAAGTCATTTACATGACAGATCTCCAGTATTGACTGAACCCACTCAATCTATCAACTTGGGTACAACAGAGGAACCACAATTAATGTATGTAGCACAATCTCTATCAAAGGAAGAGAAACAAAATTTCACAACATTCTTGACAGAAAAGAAAATCAACTTCGCATGGAAGTACTCAAATATGCTAGGCTTGGATCTTGATCTTATAATGCACCATCTCTTTATAGCTCCAGGAGTGAAACCTGTCAAACATAAGTTGTGTACGATGCATCCACATGTGGCACTTCTTGTCAAAGCTGAGCTATAGAAATTACTAAAAGCTGGATTCATTCAAGTTATTGACTATGCTGAGTGGATATCAAATATTGTACCTATTTCCAAACAAGATAAATCAATTAGAGTATGCACAGATTTTAGAGATGTGAATAAAGCATGCCAAAGGATGATTTTCCACTACCTAAAATTGATATGATAGTCGACATGACTATGGGTTTCAAGATGTATTCCTTAATGGTCGGTTTCTCCGGATATAATCAAATCAAAATTGCTCTAGAGGATCAAGGGAAAATTGCTTTCACATGTGCATGCGATACCTTTTGTTAGAATGTAATGCCATTCGGACTCAAGAACACCGATGCTACATATCAAAGAGCCATGACGTCTATTTTTATGACATGATGCATTGAACTATGGAGGATTATGTTGATGAAACCTTGGCTAAATCTATGATAAGATATGAACATCTGAATGACTTGAGAAAAATACTAGATAGAATGGAGAAGTTTAGTCTCAAATTGAATCCTAAGAAGTGTGCTTTTGGTGTTACTCTTACCTTCAAGACCAAATCATTCCTGAATCCTTTAACTGATATGAGAAATGAAACCTTATCTGAAATGCATCTCAATATGTTATCATTGCCAATGATCTATACAAATAGAGTCTAGATGGTACTCTTCTTAGATGTCTAGAACATGATGAATCTCAATGCGCATTAGAAGAAGTCCATGATGGTATATGTGGATCACACTCAAATAGTTTAACACTAGCTCAAAAACTTATTAGGGCTAGGTACTATTGGCCTAAAATGGAAAAAGAGGCTATCAAATATGCAAAGAATTGTCAAAAGTGTCAAGTTCATGGGAACTTGATTCATGCACCGAGGAGAGATCTAATTCCCTTTAATACACAATGGCCTTTTCAACAATGGGCATTTGATCTCATAGGAGCCATAAATCCTCATTCTTCTAATGGACATACCCTTATTATTATAGCTATAGACTATTTTACAAAATGAGTAGAAGCAGTCCCTTTGACTCAAGCAACCAGCAAGAAAATATCAATGTTCATTCTAAACTAAATCATATGTTGGTATGGAATCTTGCATTCAATAGTCAAAGATAATGGTGGACGATTCAAGAACAAAGACTTAGATGATCTATGTGCTAAATTCAAGATTACACAACATTGGTCATCTATCTACTATCCTCAAGGGAATGGACAAGCAGAGGCTTCAAACAAGAATCTATTGAAAATCTTGCATCAAACAGTTAATAAAATAGGAAGAGACTGGCATCTCATGATCAATCCAGCTCTCTGGGCCTATAGAAGAAGTATCAGAATGCCCACTGGGGCTACACCATTCACTTTAGTTTATGGGTATGAAGCGGTATTGCCTATTGAGGTTGAAATCCCATCACTAAGAATCAGAATGCATGGTCTAGTAACTGATGATGACTACAGAGTGTCTAGGTTGCAAGAACTTGAACTACTAGATGAGCACAAATAAGCAACATATGATCATCTCAGAGTATATCAGAAAATAATGTCTAGAGGTTACAACAAGAAAGTCAGACACAGGGAATTTTAGGTTGGCGATCTAGTCTTGAGAGAGAATCCTAAAAATGAATCCCATCGAGAATGCAAGGGGAAGTTTGAACCCAACTGGCTGGGTCCCTTTGTAATCACTGCTACTTTTGGCTCTGGAGCCTATCAACTCTCAACGACTAACGGAGAAAAGCTCCGAGAACCAATTAAGGCATTTAGTCTTTGTAAAATGTCCTGAAAAAATCATAAAAATTAGAAAAAGTCCTAAAAAAATGAACATCTTGGTGAAAACCTAGCAATAGGTGCTTGGATGTATCACAAAAAAAGTAAAAAATATAAAAAGAACAAAAAAATTGAAAAAATTGAAAAAATATGAAAAAATTGAAAAAATGAAAAATACAAAAAAATGAGAAAAAGAAAAGGTGCCTTGGTAAAAACCTGGAAACAAGCACCTTGGTAGCAAAAATAGATTTCTGCCAAGATGGTGAAAACCTGGCAAATGGGCACCACTTTTTCAAAACACTCCATCTATCAGTGCCATCTTGGTATTTCCCAGCTTTCATTCTGCTTTAGTCTATATATATCCTTGTTTCAATAAAGTCAGTCTATACACTAATTGGAAAAAGCGTCCATCTCCTATCAATGTTCAAACTTGGGGGCAATCAAATTCATATCCTACAATCCTCAGTATCTCGGACATGTCATATCTAGTTAGGGTCCTTTGAAGCTACATCTAAGTTAGTATGTCTGTCTCCTTTCCAAAAAGGATTTTGCATCTACAACAACACAAACAAACATCAACAACAAACTGAAAATAATCTTTGCTTCACTGCTTTTATCTCCTTGTATTTTTACTGATTCACATTGAGATTTTTGTATATTGTGTCCTTTCAAACTCTTCGATGATGTCCTTTACAATATTTAGAGAGTGATGACTGGGGGCATAATCTTTTCTTTGTTTTCTACTTTGAGAAAAAATCTAATAACTCTAGAAATTTTGGATTGAAATGGTGTCCGTCTGTAAGAGCCTCCATTTCGTGTTGGATGGACATGAGTACCTCGACCATTGATACCTAGAAAATTCAAGGAAGTTTGATCTAGCTTACATCTTTTTGAATGATTTCTCAATCCTACTATGAACAACTATTATCCAAGGATGTGAATGATAAAGGGTCACTGCGGGTAATTCACATTGGAGATAAGAATAAATTCTACAAACTATTTGGCATGTTTGTTTTGCAAGGCATATTCAGGTCATCATGACATTTATGTTTTGATGCTTATACCAATTACTATATCAAAATGGACATGATATTCAGGTCATCCTAGCGTTTATGCCTTGGTGCTTATATCTAATCCAACATTCTGAAAACAAAATCAATATTCATATGTCCATGGTTGTCTAGCCAGTGGGTGTTGTATTGACTTTGGTGCAAAAATCAATATTCATATATTCATAGTTTCCTAACTAGTGGATGTTGTATTGATTTATCCGGTTACCTCATAAAAATTCAATGATGAAAATGAACGACACATGATCAGTGACTAGGTCCTAGGTCTTAGGTTTGCATTTCATTTTTCACTTTGCATGATTGCATTTATCTCATAATTTCCAAATTAGCTTGATGCTTAATGATTCTCCAAAACTAAGCTAAATATATCATAAGGACTAAGTATTGCATGAAGGTCTTTTTAACAGATTACCAAGCAGGCACCCCTGGCTAATTTTGATGTTCTGAACCCATTTTCGGTATCAAAATCAAAATATGAGATCATTAATATTGTCAATATCATGATTTAAAATTTTTGGACCTAGGATGACCGACTACTTGTATAATCAATCTTCAATCATCACAGAAATCCAGAATTGAACTTAACTGATTATCTCACATCAAACTATCAAAATTTCAACTTGGTCACCCATGGTCAACTCATGGTCAAACCTAGTCAAACTTGTTCTCCAGGACCTCTAAACGATGCAAAATGTGTTCTTGGACGTGTATGACCACTTCTCAAATCAATTAACATGCTTCTAATGATTCAAAGGCTGACTTTCCTTGCTAGATTTTGATTTTCATCCCGAAGGGGGCATGGTATTGCACATCAATCAAGATCTGTAAATAAAAAATCTTTCTTTTAGTAATCAAGACAAAAACCATGTCTAGTTGTTGATTCATCAAAATACCTCATCGCTAGGGGCATATCAGATTCATCAAGATCCATATCAATCTGGTAGTCTCTTAATCTTGTAAACTATATCAGCTTTTCGTAACCATCGATTCATTAGTGTTATTTCCTTATTTCTTCGTAACTGAAGTGTTCAGATGTGATACCATTTTGATTCCTTTGGACAATCAGGTCTGGAATCAGGTCACTCACTTCTTCATAATCATAAGGTTCAGAATAAGGCATTTTGATACTTTTTCGTAATCACTGATTCAACGTTGCTATAGTTAACATCATCATGATTCTTGGTCAACCAAGACCTGAATCATCTTTTTCCAATCTTTTAATTAGTTTCTGTCTTGGAATCGGTTCACCTCTCAAAATAGTTTCAACATCAAAAATAGATTAATCTTTGAACCACTGCGCTTCGCATAGTGATTCAAACAGGGGCAAAATGTAATACCCCAAAAATGGGCTATAGGTTCATTAACCTCTTACATCAACAATTCGATCAAAATTGACATCAAAGTCCTAACCTAAGGCACATCTGCACATCAATTCATCGAAACCCTAATTGATTATCTTAATTCTACATGGGAGAATATTCCTAATTTATCATAATTATCTTTAATTGAATATTATTTGTCGATAAATGCCATTATTTATCCTAAAGTTGATTAATTGAATATGATGAATATTTAATTAATTAATTTAATTTTGCCACTTAATTATTTAATTAGATTTAATTGCATTTATTCCTAATTAATATTGTTTTTATTTTGACAATAAATCAAAATTCCTACAAATAATCAATTTAATATTTATTTAATTGATTTAAAATATAATTGTCAATATTTAATGATATAGTTTTGGAATAAAAGTTTATTTTAATAATTGATAAGCCCATAAATCAATTGTTTTAATTCAAAATCAATTAAGTTGAAAATAAATCACTTTATTTATTAAATTGATTCATATTAAATCATGCACAATCAGAAAAGCAGTTAACTTTAAATCAATTTTCAATTTCAATTTGTTAACTTTCTAAACTCAACATCTGATGATGAGTTGAAAAAGAGAACTAAACTCTATTTTGAGATAAAAACTACTTTTGCATGATTTTATGAGTTTATTTATTCTTAATTTCTTGTTAACTCAAAAATCAACCCGAGTTTATCAAGAGTGATTTATGGCTTTTCTTAATGCATCCTCAAAGCCCTAGATTTCTATAAAATCAAGGCTCATCTCTTCACAAAGGTCTACGCATTTATCTCTCTCAGTCCCTCAAGCTTTCAATCAATCGACATCCCTCGAATTTACATACTTACTCTGGCAAATTGACATCTGAAGAATCAAGCTCTTGCACACAAGGCGATTGTGAGATTTTTGTTATTGTTTTTGAGGGTTTATAGCATTCATTCATAGCATATCATTTTTAGATTAATTTTCATATCATTCCAAATCATTCTAGATTAGTTTCATATCAAGTTTTCCTCTTATTGTATTCAAAATCCAAAAAAAAAAGATTAAACTGCATTTCATCTTCATTGATTTCAATCATTTAAATCCTTCGTTTAGGTGTTGCATTGTCACTGATCTTGGTCTAATCTGAGAATACCATACTCGCACCTACTGGAAGGTAGTAAATCACCTGGTTAGCTTAGTTTCATTTATTTATAGATTTCTTTGATTTGCTAACCTCTAATATTTTACTGAAGTGTTGTGTCCACATCTAGGTACAATTTTCACACACACAAATAGTAGATCAAGGAAGAAGGAATCTTTCTTGCTCCAAATGAATGTCCACAATAGCTTGTCCAAAAAATGCTTGCTTGCATCAATGCATCAACAATATCTTGATTTTCTATATCATCCTCTTGCAATCTTGCATCATCATCTCCTCATAACATATTGCGTGCTACTTGATGTGTGATTGTCTTTCACTTGATTGAAAAATGAAGGCAAAAGAGAGTGCTTATATAGAGATTTCAAGGCAAGGCTCCTCAGGAAATGTAAGGGCCCTTAATTCAAATTTTACCTTGAATTATGGTCCAATCACAATAACCAACTAAGGAGGGAAAATAATTAAAAGAATTTTAAATTAAAACCCTTCTGCGTTTAGATCCGGAGGCCCGCTTTTAATTTCGGGACCCGTTATGATCAAAATTTGAAAAGGGGGACCAAAAAGTGACAAATTTTAAGGTCAACCTTGACCCTGACCCAAAGTTTCAGGTCTAGTCAAAATTGAAAACAATGAAGTTCTAGGTCGGCTAGAGACTTGGAATGATGAGAAAACGAGACAAAGTGCTAGAAAAGGGCATAGAGGGCTAGAAGAGATGTGATGAAGGTTAGGAAGACCAATAACTAGATCCTACCTAGAAAATAGAGCCCTAATGAAGGAAATTAAGGAGAATCCTTGGGATCCTAACCCTAATTTCACCTAGAAATGAAGAATCAAGTGCAAATACATCCTAAATGCAAGTCTATCATGAAAATGCACTAAAAGAGGGTGCTAAACCTACCAAAATAGAAGTGATTCCATTTTAAGATGATACATACATAAATATACAAATCTACATGCATTCAAGGATCAACATGTTCGATCTAATCACATGTCAGAACAAACAAACAATCGATCCAAAAGTAAAAAGGAAAATCAATATGAAAAAACTATGTGGATTCATAAACCCCTTGTTAAAGAAATGTGCTTTAAAGAATCACAAGGAAAGGAAAAATCAAAATCTATGTGGATTCCTAAATCTCTTGTTGATAAACACGCTCTAAATAATCATAAGGATAAGAAAATTCAAAATCTATGTGGGTTCTAAAATCACTTGTACATGAATTGCATACTAAAGAAAAATCAAAATTGGCATTCAAGCTTGTTACTCCAAGGGTTTCCTCGAATTCTCTATACAAACATCTTGTATCACCCCCTTCATTCATTTTGGGTCCTTATGTCCTAAAATACATATGCTTTTCTCCATCATAATTTAAAACTTTAAAATCCACTTTTCCTCCATCACTGCATCACCCTTCAAGACGTGTGCCAACGTTGATCTTGTCACTCTTTTCATCCACTCCTACACAAATCTTCAAGCACCTCATTCAATATCCAACACTTATTTCCTATCCTCCCCTACATTATCCAACATATTCCTTTTATCCTTTCATCCTATTTTTTAGCGAACAGTTTTTCCCTTTCTTGAAATTTATCTAAAATCCTTCTTAAACATGAAAGGAAGAGATAAGGCACGACACTAACAACTAAGTTTCTTTAATAGAAAACTCTCTACAAATTCTCAAGGTGTAGCTTCCTTGCTAGTAGATTTTCAATATAATCTTATTCAATAAAGAATGAAAACATGTGTGCTTTTAACCAGAAAACACATAAGGCAAAACATTCATTTCATCAAAACAAAAAGAATGTCCAGATCTGAAAGAACATTCACTTCTGACATTATCTAAAATTTTAATACTCAAAACTTAAAACTTCTACACTAATTCTCTCTATTACTCCAAGTGCAAAATCAATTCATATCATAGTTAAGCTTTATTCAATTTAACTCATTTACATAGGAAAACAAACCATATATTGATAAATGACAATATTTACCACTTCAAAAGTTTAAACATATATATAAAACCATAGGATACTACATATATTCCATCATATTAGTTTTTAGAAAAGCTTAAAGCATAGACTTTTAAAAAATATTTTTCCAAAATCCTAGAGAGCCGACCCTCAATAAGTCTTTCATTTTCAAATATATAGCCACACAGGGCTTTTTAAAACTAACCCGATTAAAACTTCCTTTACCAGAGGTAAATATTTTTGAGCTAAATAACTGACTAGAGCATAAAGCAAGAAAAATAGGACTGGGTGTGAAACACCTTCAAAACATAGCCAAGTATTCCCAGGAGCTAAGGTGTCGAGGCTCACACCAGTTGGGCTACTTTACAATCTTCATATACTGCAATGAACATGGAACTCACCTACTAATGTGGTAGTCCAAGGTAGTTAATCCTCTTCTTCCACACCTCTTTATCCTTTTTAACTTGAGCTACCTTCTCATTGTGCATCTCTAGGTGTTTCTACTGAAGCAGGAGCATTGGATCAATGCGTGCGACTTTAGAAAAGTATTGTACATTTAGTGCTTTCATCTCTCAAAGCTCATCAAACCAAATTTTAACACTTTTAATGACCTTCTCACATGATCTATTTGATTCCTCTTTGGCTTCAGAACATTTCTTATCTAGCTAGTCCTTGTCAATTGAGATGATGTCTTTGATTATCCCCAATCCTTTTAGGAGCTCCTTAAATTCAGAGATTCCCTACACCAAGGCCTCATTTCTCTAGTCAATGCATTCTTTTAAAACATATAAAGTTTTATCATCCAGCGTCGGGACTAGCTTTTCTACAAGAAACTTCTGTAGAACATACTCTTGAATTTCCTCCATCCACTAAATTTCCTTTGCCTAGTTAGCCCTTTCTGCCTCCCATTCATCAATATTTGCTTTGACCTTCTTTATTAGGTTGCTGGCCTCAATCTGGGACTAATTCAGATAGGTTAATTATTTTGTAGCTTCATATTTTACATGTTCAACCCACTCTTTGAATGTTCTAGTGACGACCTTATTCCTCAGTATCTGATCTAGAAAATTATGGTTATCTGGGGATTTGATATCAATAGAAGCTGACATCTCACTTATCAAAAAAGGTTCTAGATGCTGAATGGTGTGAATATATTGAGCCATGATTTTCATCACTTATTTCATCTCCTATTTTTCCTTTGCACCCTTCCAAACCCTATTGGCAATTTTCCTATTTGAAACCTCAAATATTTTCATATCTGTGGCTCTGCTATCTCTTCCTAGATTGACTTTAGACACTTGAAAATCTCAAGTAGAAACTTCCCCATCTCCTTTATCACTCACTGGTTTTGCAATTTCTGCCACCCAACGGCCAGTTTTTCATCAAACTCAATCCTGGACTCTATTTTTGGCTTCTTAGCCTTTGGAGTCTTACCTAGACACTTACTCACCACGTCCTCAAAGGGAAGAGATAGACGAAATATACTTCTTTTTTTAGCAACATAATTTTCTAACCATTATGGGGCTGTAGTGGACTTCTTCTATGTGTCATAGTTACTCAGGAGGGCAAGAGAGTCCTTTGGAGAATTTTTAGGATCATCCTGCATCTGCTGACTATTTGACATGTTGGGTAAACTAGATTCTGCAACTGAATTTTCTTGTGGTTCTGCTTCAGAACGATCCAAATCTACAATAACACTGGGAACCACCTATGGTTGTTTAACTTTGTTCTTTATTTTGGAACTTGATCGGGTGACTCGTACGACAGGTTCAACTTGAAGTTGAAGTTGAACCTGCACTTTAGGGCTAGCTTATCCTCCTCAAACACATAAGCCACTTCTACATAGATCCAGGACTCATAAGATTCTTTGTCTAAGATTTGTAAAGTTTCCATCAGTGTTTCTTGACTTATTTTAACTAGAATCTCTCCCAAGGAATCCTTGATGCATCTAGTCTTGGCATGATATCTATTGGCACATTCTAATAGAAGCTCAGGGAAAACTAAAGCTGGAGGAAAAGTAGTGGCTTCCATCAACCCACTTCCTACTAGTTTTTTGGGGAAAGAGCCTTCAGATGCATTACTGACCCTATTACATAACTCCCCTAAATTCACATTGACCAAAGAAGTATCATAGATGTCTGGGAGTGATATCAACAAACGGGTTCTACTTTCATCTTTCAAAAGTTTAGAATGGAACAAAGGCATCTTAACATGGAAATAAGAGAAATTTCACAATATAGCAACAATCTTCTTCAACAAACTAAAAGCTGCAAGGAAGAAGATGACTCACCAGTTGTCTGCGCACCAATTTTCTGTGATTTTCTTACCACAAAATTTACTGCTTCCTTTCTCCACAAGAAAATGACAATCAATATGCTTAGTAGTTTTAATTTATTAACATGGCTGATAAGAATCTTGAATAAATCTTCGCAGGATGGTTATAATAAATGCATTTATGGAGAAATGATTGATACAACATATTAAGTCTTTCCTCATTCAATTTCATGTTAAATTGGCACAAGTTTCTTGATTCCCCAAAACATGTTCTGATTACCACGCTCTTTGCAATAATGACCCCCTTTTCATCGCGCCGCCAACTGTCACATCCTCAATTTACATGCTTGTAGTTTCCCGTCAAATTTAGAAACTTCATATGACAATTCTCCATAATTGATTTGACACCTGCATTCCTTGAAAAGGTAATTTTTCACAGGGTGAAAGAACAATCTTGTCGAATATTCCATCTATTGAGAATTTCACTTTGAACTTGAACTTGAACTTGACAAAGTTCAAAGTTCAAGTTCAACTTCACAAAAGACTAACATACTGACCACTAAAACTAATAGACAGGGATGCTTTTATAATTCATAATGGATCATGAACTTGAACTTGAACTTGACGAAGTTCAAGTTTGGCTTTAACGTAGGAATTTCACTTACCAAAACTAGAACTGAGAGTAAGGAAAGGTTGAGGGTAACAACTGGCTCTGATTGGGGATTGAGAATATCAGGACTGAGAATGAATCGGGAATCTCTAGTTTCACAAGATGGGCTTTGACTTATTTGGACCAGGATGACTAGTCACAACAAAATCTTCTACTCCTACCCATTATAGGATAGGGGTAGTTCATCTCCATCAATGTACCTCAGCTTAAATGTATTTAGACCCAAAGCCTGAGAAATCTCGAAAGGACCCTTCTAGAGAGACTCAAACTTTTCGTGTGCCCCATGTGATTCTCAACACTTATCCCAGAGCAAGACTTTATCTCCCTCCATGAATCTACATGGTCTAGAATGACAATCAAATATTTCTTTCACTTTCAGCTGGTGACTAGTTATATGATCCATAAGTTCTGCCGTTTCTTCCTCAATTTTTGATAAATACATAATTCTCTTTTCTAATGAGTTCTGGAAAACTTCATTCTCAATACACCTCTGCAACTTAGCTGAAGCTAACTCCAATGGAAGAGATAACTGTGCTTCAACTCCAAAGACCAACTCAAAAGGCAACATTTTGATAGCCCTTTTTGGGGAAGTTCTATCTGCTCAAAAAGCTTCATGTAGTTTCTTATGCCAATCCTTCCCTCTCTCTTCTACCAACTTCTTCATGGTATTAATTAGATTCTTATTTGTAAATTCAGCTTGACCATTTCCCTGTAGAAAATAATCTGAAGAGTGAGACAAATTTATCCCATGGTCATAGCAGAAAAGCTGAATTTATCGACATGAAAATTTTTGAGCATTATCGGCCACTAATTTGAGTGGAACTCCAAACCTTGTAACAATGTTCTCCTTTAGGAATTTGCAGACTACCTTGGAGGTGGTCACCTTAACTGGCATGACTTTAACCCATTTAGTAAAGCAATCCATGGCTGTAAGAATATGAGTGTGCCTTCCACTTGAGGTTGGGTTAATTTGGCCAATAAAATCAAGTCCCCATTGTTGAAAGGGCTCTTCAACAACTACATGCCTCAAAGGTAAGGAAACTAACTGGGGCTTTCATGAGAAAAGCTTGCATTTCTCACAATTTTCTACCCACTTGTATGCATCTCTGAACATTCCAGGCCAATAATAATAGTTTCTTAAGATCTTAAAAGCTGTCACAGATGATGAGTAGTGTCCTCCACAGGCTTCATTGTAAAATGCTTACAATAGCTTCTGTTGTTGGTCTTTATCAACACACCGCAAGAACATCTCGTACAATCCCTTCTTGTATAAAAAATTATCCACAATGACATATTTTGTTGCTTTTAGCTGTATATTCCTCTTCTCTTTTGTTGAGAGATGGTTTGGGGCCTATCCATAAGTAAAAAAGAAAGCTACATTTGAGAACCATGAATCATTTATTCTGACAAACAAACAATTGGGCAACCCCCGGTCTTCTTTATTTTCGGCCATCAATTTGCATAGCCCCTAACCTCTTACTAGCTTTGTGGGTTTGATCTCCAAATCAAAATCCTACACCTTTGCTACCCAAGTAGCTCTGTTGTTAACGACTACTTCTTGCTGAGTAAGGATACATTTAACAACAAAATTTGGAACAAAAACTATAGAATGTGAATGAAGAAAGTAATATCAAAATTGTTTAACAACCTTCACCACTGCAAACACCTGCTTTTCAGTTTGGGAATAGCATAGCTCATGTTTTTTAAGTGGTATAATTATAAAGGAAATAGGCACCTCCTCATCTTTTTCATTCTTCTGCAACAATACCCTAGATATTGTATGTTCTGACGCATAACAATAAATTATAAAATCCTTCTTAAAGTCTGGATATATTAATGTTGGAGCTTAAGCTATAGCTTCTTTTATTTTTCCAAAGGATTTGATGGCTGGCTCATCCCATTTGAAACTATGATTTTCACTTAAAAGATCAACCATTGGTTTTGACATCTTGATAAAATTAGGGACAAATTTCCTCAAGAAATTAACCTAACCAAAGAAAGATTTAATCTCCTTTCGATTGACAGGAAGACACAATTGCTCAATAGCTCTTACTCTTTCTGGATCAATCTTAATACCTTGCTTTGAAACTAAATGGCCCAACAAATTTCCTTCTGTCACACAGGAAATTGACTTCTTCGGGTTTAAAGAAATGCCATGATCCCTACATCTTGACAAAATCTCCTTTAAGTCTCTTAGATGCTTCTTACATCTTCTGGAGAAGACTATCATATCATCTAAATAAGTAGTAATAGTTTTACTTAACAAGTGACCAAAAGTAGAATTCATAGCCCTCTGAAATGTGGCTCCAACATTAATTAGTCCAAAAGGCATTCTTCTATAAGCGAACTTGCCCCACAGTGTGGTAAAAGCCATCTTATGTTGATCTTCATCTGCAACACTGATCTGGTTATATCCTGAGAAGCCATCGAGCAATGACATCATTTCTGAGCTAGACATAGTTTGAAGAATTTGATCCATCATAGGCAAAGAAAAATTATCCTTAAGGCTTGACTGGTTGAGATTCCTAAAATCTACATAGATCCTAATCTCTCCACTTTGTTTCTACATAGGGAGTATGTTTGCTACCCACATAGAGTGGTGTATAGGGAAAATAATGTGCCCCTAAATTATTTTATCAACCTCTTTAAAGATAGCGTCAACCACCTTTGGATTATAGGTCCTCAATTTCCAACAAAAAGGGGATGTCCTAGATTTCAAAGGAATATGGTGTGTAAACTGTCCCTGCCTGAAATTATTCAAATCATCATGGGACCAAGTGAAAACATCTCTGTACTCTTTTAGTAGCTTGGTAAAATGACTCTTCTCATCATCATCACAACACAACCCTAGGTTTATCAACTTTGGATTGTATTCATCTCCGATGTTTATTTTTTCATATTCACTAGAAGGGATATTATCTAGTATGATAGGTTGATTTAAATAACAATCTCTGCTATCAAAATTTTTCTCTAACTCCACAAGTCCCTTCGGTATAGAGTTACCTTTAAGTTGAATTGCTTCCTATGAAGAACTGATCTCTTTTCTTGGACAAAATTAATGACACTCAGACTTTGATCCTTCAAAATAATTGTTGAAAACTTGTCCAATCCCTACAAGAATTCATTAATGTAGGCATTGTCTCTTAAAACTTGCCAAGAAAAAGAATTAGCAGGTACACTGGGTCTATGTATAACCTCAATTGAATAACGCTCTTCTATAAAGTCTAGATGTGGAATTAGTAGGGAAGTTGATCCCGCTAAAGCATCAGCCCTTGAGTTATATTCTCTTGGGATCACCTCAATTAAAAAAGCCTCAAACCACTCAGGTTCATCCTAGACCTTGTTCCTATAATGCTCCAATCTCTCATTTTTCACTAAGAATACATTCTTAACCTGCTTTACAATTAATTTGGCATCACCACGTGCTCTCAAAACCTTAATTCCCTTTTTCTTTACTTCTTCCAGACCTAACAACAAGGCCTCATATTTCACTGTGTTGTTTGTGTTCTGAAACTCTAACTTCAATGAAAAGGGAAGTTTGAGTCCTGAAGGGGAAATAAGGACTACAACTTCTCCTAATCCTATGGTAGAACAAGTATCATCAAACTCAAGAATCCAAGGAACATCTTCATCTGTTGCAATAGGGCCCACAACATCATTCTCAGGTAAGATACCATAATTAGAAATCTTAGACTCTTGATACAGAATCTGAGATTTGGGGTCCTCTGAGGGAAAGATGGTATACTTGGACTTGGGCTCTGGGAGTAGAGAAACCTTCTTGTTTCCTATGGGAACTATGGCCTGAGACCAATCCAATTTAATCTCTCCACCTAAATCTCTACATAAGGTTATGTTTAGGAGCATTCCATAACTAGCCAGAATATCAACTACTAGAATGGTTAGCTTCAATCTTTTGTCAGGGAAGGCTACTAATGCAACTTGAGTATCCTTGATTTGACCTATCAAGGGAACTTGTTTTGAATCCATGGAATAGCATCGGCCAAAAGTGGTAGTCATAGGGAGGTTTAATGCTTTGGACACATAAGCGGGCATGATATTATCTGAGGCTCCTGAGTCAATAATACAATTATTTAGCTTGAAATCATGAATGAACAAAGACACATAAAAGGGCTCTAGTTTCAGACTAGAGGGAATATAAGTTGTAGGCTTCTCTATAGGTTTCTATTCAACTTTGTCTTCTTTTTGTACAGTCTCCCCTTTAAAACATGCATTATTGGTCTGTTGAAATTTTGGTTGAACAAGAGAGCCCTTAACATAATTAACCAATTTATCTAGCTCTTGAGGATTCATTTTTAAGTAGTTTGCAGGAGAGATTTGTATTTTGGAAGTTTTACAAAAATCAATTATATTGAAAGGAGATTCAGAATCAAACTTTTTTAACATTTGAATTTCTAGACCAGCCTTTGGGACCTTGTGGCTATCACTGGTTTGGCTTCCAAGATCTTTGATTGGCATCGTAGCCCAGCTATTTGCTTTCCCTCCATGCTAATGTCTTGTCAAGACTGAATAAGTAGGATCCCCTAAAGTTACCAATATATCACCACCCATTTCTGAGTCCGATTCATATTCAAAAAAGAAATTTCCAGAGTCGTCAGGTATCTCAGAGTATATATCTTCAATAGTCACCTTTGTTGTAGCCTTTTTTCAGCTTCAAGCTACTCATAGCATATTTTTTTAGGGCATGAAGTCCCTTCATGTTCATCGGTAAGATGAAAAATGCACATGTTGCTTTTTCTTGGAGGAGGTTCAATTTGAAGTCTCTATTGTGTAGGAGGTAGACTAAATTTCTTGCCAGTGTTTGAGGTTCCTTGATTGGGGTATTTACAAGGAATGTCCTAATAGGGACTTGGAGTCTTAGGTAACTACTACTTAATTTTTATTAGGTCATTCATTAATCTTTGTATCATAGGATCTGATGATGAGGAGGTGGAGGGTTGAGAACTAGATGTTTGTACATCTTTTCTCCATTTACCACTTGTGATGAGATCATCTTCTAGTTCAATAGCAAGAGTTTGGGCAACATCTAGGGTGGCTGGCCTGGGTCTTTTTAGAGAAAATGCAATGTTAGGAGGCATATCACTCAAGAAAAACCCTTTATGTTTTTCCTCACTGGGTCTGCTTGTAGTTGGATTTTTTTGAATTACCTTATTAAATCTTGCTACAAACTCTCGCATAGGTACTTGAATCTCCTTCTTCATTTGACTCAATTGAATTAAGAGTGTGTTAGCATCATTAGTTGACTTAAATATAGCTTCAAAGGCCCTTTACATTTTATCCTAGTCAGTATCAGAGGCGTGAGGTAAATTATGGAACCAGTGTGCTGCAACATCTGTCAATGTCTAAACAAAAAGCTTTACAACTACATCTTGGGTACCAACAACCAAAACTCCACATGCCGTGTTAAAATCATTCAAATGGTCTTCAAGAGATTTCTTTCCATCACCACTAAATTTTGGTAAGATATCCTGACCTTTAGGAAAATTGCCCAAATTTTCCCCTAAACTTAAAGGTCCTACAACCGCACCCCAGGGTTGATTTTGAGCCATGGGAGGCAAGGTAATATTCAAAGGCTTTAAATTTATGAAAGAAGGAACTAAGGTCCCTGGTGACACCAAAGAATGAAAAGAACTTACAGGAGTAACTTTGGTGGTAGAGGAAGGCCTACTAGTTGTCTTGTAGCATCTTTTCAAATAGCCAAGTCTTTGTTCTCTTGATCACATTAGCCATTTTAACTTGTAGATCATCTTCTTCCGGTTTTGTCTAATCCAATTTTGGAATAGGAAGAGCTTCAACTCGTTCAAGGAACTGGGAATCAAGCACATCAACTTCTTCATCTTCTTCAACCCCATCTGTATCCAAATCCAATATGAACGTAATGATTTGTCTCAGAGCTAGTCTAGAGCATAGCCTCTTTCTAACTTTGAGCTCATCTGAACAGTTGGCCCATAAATCTTCCAATTCAGGAATGTGCATAAATGTGACATGAAAATTGAGGTTTGATTTAGCAAAACCCCTGTAATCAAAATTGGGTCTGGGGGTGTAAGGTTTTAAACTCATAGCAAAGAACTCTCCTTCCATTTCCAGAGTGTCTTGGAAACTTTTACACCTATAATGGCCTAGCTCAATAGGAAACAAAATGCCAGAAGAGTTTTTAGGATGACTAGATTTTCGGTCAACAATGACCAACTATCTGCAGATCTCCATCAAAACTACATTATCCAAGCAAAGTCTAGGAAATCTTAGAGGTTCTTCATCAAAAGCCACAACTCTAAGATATGTGAATTTGGGAAACTGGATAAAATAACACCCATATACATTTATTACTTGTTTTTCTTCCTCAGAAAGCCTACTGTTCTCTTTTTTGCGTAATTAAAAAACTAGCTTAGCTAAAAACATATCATTAACTATTTTGAATTCATTATAAAACCTCTCATTTTGCAAGTATGTAAAATAGTCATAGATCTTCATATCATTAGTCCATAACTCATTAGGAAGACCCTCCAAGTTTCTACAATAGGCAAGAACATAAATGAGATATGATGACATATAGAAAGGGGTTAGGTTGGTGACATTCAGAAGTTCTCTATGAAACCTTTCTGCAATTAGGTCAACCCAATCAATAAATTTTTCTCCTTCCAAAATCTTATGAATAAAACAATACATCCAATCCTCCCAGTGGAAGGCATGTGCATTTCCCTTCATTGTGTTTAAAAGGAACATGATGTATGTAATTTCCTTAGGGAAATGCTCAATTGTTAGGGGTTTAGGCAACCTTGATCCTGCTTTCTCCAATTTTGCCAACCATACTTGAGGTATCAAGGAACTATATCTTTTCTTATCCTTCTCAAACACATGAGCCACTTCTGCATAGTTCCAGAGCTCATAAGGTTCTTTGTTTGGGATTCGTAAAGCTGCCATCAATGTTTGCCAACTTATTTTAACTAGAATCTCTCCCGAGGAATCCTTGATGCATCTATTCTTGGCATGATATCTATTGGCACATTCTAACACAAGCTCAGGGCAAACTAAGGCCAGAGAAAAAGTGGTGGCTTCCATCAACCCATTTCCTGCTAGTTTTTTAGAGAAAGAACCTTTAGATGCATTGCTGATCCTATTACATAACTCCCCTAAATTCACATTGACCAAATAATTATCACATATGTCTGGGAATGATATCAAAAAATGGGTTCTACTTTCATCTTTCAAAAGTTTAGCATGGTACAGAGGCATCTTAACTAGGAAATAAGAGAAATTTCACAATACAACAACAATCTTCTTCAACAAATTGAAAGCTGCAAGGAAGAAGATGACTCACCAGTTGTTTGTGCACCAATTTTCTATGATTTTATTAGTGCAAACTTCATTGCTTCCTTTATCCACAAGTAAATGACAATCAATATGCTTAGCAGTTTTAATTTATTAGCATGGCCGATAAGAATCCTGAATAAATTTTCGTAGGACGGTTATAATAAATGCATTTATGGAGAAATGATTGATATGACATATTAAGTCTTTCCTCATTCAATTTCATGTTCAATCGGCACAAGTTTCTCGATTCCCCAAAACATCTTCTAATTACCACGCTCTTTGCAATAATGTCCCCCTTTTCGTCATGTTGCCAGCTGTCACATCCTTAATTTACATGCTTGTAGTGTCCCGTCAAATTTAGAAACTTCGTATGACAACTCTCCATAGTTGATTTGACACCTGCGTTCCTTGAAAAGGAAAATTTTCAAAGTGCTAAAGAACAATCCTGACGAATATTCCATTTGTTGAGAATTGTACTTTGAACTTGAACTTGAACTTGACAAAGTTCAAAGTTCAAGTTCAACTTCACAAAAGACTAACATACTGACCACTGAAACTGACAGACAAGGATGCTTTTATAATTCATAACAGATCATGAATTTGAATTTGAACCTGATGAAGTTCAAGTTTGGCTTCAACGTAGGACTTCCACTGACCAAAACTAGAACTGAGAGTAAGGAAAGGTCGAGGGTAACACTATTTATCCAACCATTTGCATGCTTCCTTATCTATAGTCCATTTCACATCCATTTCTTCTTCCTTTACCATCACCCTACCAATATCTTCGAGCATACTTTTAATATCTACGGTCCATTATAACATAATTTTTAATGGTATTGCCCAAAGAACAAGGTGCTTGATTCCTTTCTCCTTTTATCATTAATCCATTTTCTTCCCAAAAAGTTGAAAAAGTAAAAAGAAAAAAATGATAAAAGTAAAGAGAAATAAATCCCTCCATGTGTGAAAACCACTTTAGTGACATCTTGGACAAGTACCATGATGAAAACCTAAAAAATAAGCATCATGCATAAATCTACCATCCACTTGTAGTCTATAATGGGGGAAACTTTCACGCATATTATTGTATCCACCATTTTTTTTCATATCTTATATCCTCCACTATCCTTCATTCACCCTATCTTCATCCATACCCCCCTTTCACCTTCGATCTTGACAAGTTTGAGGGCCTTCATGAGCATTAGGTATCCTATATATTTATCCTTATCCATACTCTTTGGTCCTTATTCAATCGTATCCATTATCTTTTATTTTTGTTATCTCTTATCACCTTTTGGTTTTGGTTATCCTATCTCCCTCCTATCCATATTGACCGCTTGATCTTGATCAACTAAGGAAATTAAAATGAAAAATAAGTTTTAAAAGCCTCTTGACATGTCCATTACTTTGGACAACATGCCTTTTAAATGCACCATGTTGTCATCACTTGCATTTCCATATTTGGTTCTTTAGCTTGGATAAATGTGTTATCACATCACAAGGTAGTCCTTGAGAATCACATACTCTTCCTCCATCATTCACTCATGCATTTCTAACCCATAAGTTCATTCATGCTTTCATAATATGTTATGCCTTTGTAGAGATCAAGGACACACACAAATGATCTTGCTTGAGAACTAGTGGTTGCCAATATGAAAAAATCATAAAAATTCTAAAAAACCCTTAAAAAATCATAAAAATATTTGAAAGTCTTGAAAAAAATAGTAAAAATATTTAAAAGTCCTAAAAAAGTCATAAAAAGTCCAAAAAAAATCATAAAAATCTCAAAAAGTCTTGAAAAATCATAAATCATATTAAAAATAATAAACTTAATGAATATCGATAGAAGAAGTTAAAACAACTTTATTTCAGCTCCATCCTGAGAAAGCTCCCGGTCCTGATGGTTTTCAAGTTGGTTTCTTTCAAAAATGCTAGCATTTTCTTGGTGAGGACATCTGGAAAGTGGTAGAAGCTACCAGAAACTTAGGCACATTGCTAACGGAAATAAACAATACCTTTTTCTCCCTCATTCCCAAGAAACATGATTGCCTAGAACCTAGGGATTTTCAACCAATCTCTCTATGTAACACAATTTATAAAATCCTAGCTAAATGTCTAGCAAATAGACTTAAAACCTTTCTCCCATCAATTATATCAAAAGAACAGACTGGGTTTGTACCTAATCACTCAATTCTTGATGGAATTATAATAGCTCAAGAAATAGTCCATACTGCACAATACAATAAAGAATCTTGCATGCTCATTAAAATAGATATCCAGAAAGCATATGATAAAGTTGATTGGAGATTTTTATGTAAATGTTTAGAGGCATTTGGGTTTTCAAAACAATGGATAAATCTAATTTATAATTCCATACCTACACCCAAGATTTCTCTCCTAATTAATGGTACCCCTGAAGGTTTCTTTGAAATCTCTCGAGGCATCAGACAAAATGATCCACTGTCTCCCTTCCTATACGTAATCATGGTGGAAGCATTGGGTAGATCCATAACTAAGGCACATTTAGAAGGTAAAATAATAGGAGTTAGAGTAAAAAATAATGTATCTAACATTACCCATCAATAGTTTGCAGATGACACAATATTACTTGGGGCTAGTAACATAAAAGAAGCAAAAGCTTTTAAATCCACCCTGAATGTGTATATGAAGGCTTCAGGGAAAAGGGTCAATCCCAACAAATCATAAATTTTCTTTGTTAACACACCCTCGTCTAAAGAGAGACAAATTTGTAACATACTAGGTTATAATATTGGAAAGTTTCCTTGCAAATATTTAGGGATCCCCTTAGATAAGGGGGTTCATAGCTCAAAATTATGGGAAACAGTTGTCTCTAAGATCCAAAATAAAAAAGGTAGTTGGAAAGGAAAATGGCTCACTAAAGCTGGATGAGCTACAATGATTAAATCTGTTCTAACAGCTATCCCCACATATCAAATGTCTCTTATCCCGCTCCCTAACAATATCAAAGCCAACATAGATAAACTCCTTAGAGACTTCTATTGGCAAGGTTCATCGGAAGATAAGAAAATAACGCTTATTAAATGGGATAACCTTTGCAAACCAATTTCCCTAGGAGGTCTAGGCATTAAGAATCTTCAATGGCAGAACTCAACTTTAGGAGATAAATTAGTTTGGCATATATATAAAAATCCCAATAACAAATGGGAAAATATTCTTCTGAATAAATATATCCCCAATGCAGAACCTATCAATATTTTTAGAGCCCATTCTCACACCAAAGGTTCCCGTATCTGGAATTTTATTATTAATTCCAGAGAAGTCATCAATAACCTTCTCACGTGGGATGTGGGAATAGGTAACAAGGCCCTATTCTGGGAAGACTCATGGGGAGGTTATCCTCCATTGATAAATGAGGGTTTCTCATAGGAATTTATAGATATTTGCAAAACTAGTATCGGTAGTTACATTAAAAATTACACCTCCCCAGGAGTTGATCCCATATGGAAAAATACAGACTTCACCCTTGGAGATCCCAATGAAAAACCAAACTTCAAGATATTCTTAACTATAGAATAATTTCGCTTAAATGCAAAGAAGATCGATTAATTTGGTCAGGAGCTAATGATGGAAACTATAAAGTAAGAGACGGATACAAAACTATTTTGAAACAACAGAATCTGGATTCCTTAGATATTCCCCTAAATCTTTGCTGGAACAAGGTTTGCCTTCCTAAAGCAGGAAATTTTCTTTGGGCAGCACTGCAAAAGAAAATTTTAACCTTAGATAGAATTAGGAAATTAGGCTTTGAAGGCCCATCAAGATGCCCACTATGTGAATGTCAAGAAGAAGAAACTAATCATTTACTTTTAAATTGTGAATTTTCGCAAGAATGCTGGAACTGGCTATGCAAGTGTTTAAATTGGTCCTTGGCAAAACCTATGGACATATTGGATTTTCTCAAAGCATGGCCCACCCCAAATAAGGATAGCTTGTTTAAAGATATTTGGGTTATAGCCCCATTTATAGTAGCATGAGAAATATGGAAAGAGCGTAATAGAAGAATTTTCACAAACCAAAAACTTAATTGGAACTCAATAACTAATAAAATAGAAACTGCAGTTATTGAAATAATCAATAATAGACTTCAAAACTTACATAGCTATGAAAACTCGTTTAAATAATGCGATATTAATCTTAGAAGGATATGGCCAAATTTAGCCATTCCTCCTTTATATGGTAAAGGGGGGATTAAAACAAAGGAGGACAGGAGTACCTATAAATGGATGCTTCCTAAAGATGGGTGGTATAAGCTTAACTTTGATGGTGCTTCCAGAGGCAACCCAGGTACAATAGGCACAAGAGGGATTATCCATAATGAGAAGGGAGAACCTATTGCTAAATTTGCTAAATCTATTAAACCTACAACCAATAATATGGCAGAATGCGAGGCAGCTCTAGTAGGACTCAGAATATGTCAACAATTAGGTTTGACAAAAATAGAAATAGAAGGAGACTCCCAAATCATTGTAAATGCTATCAGAATGAGAAAAACACCAAACTAGAAAATTAATTCGAAACTATAAGAAATTCTAGAAATCTTGGATAAAATTTCCCAAGTTGAAGTAAAACATATTTATAGAGAAGGGAATTCAGAAGCCGATCTTCTAGAAAATAGGGGAGCAGATGGTGAAAAATTTGTAGAACAATTTTAGCAATCATTAGGCCAGGTATATCCCCCAGAGGATCCATTAGCAAATATATACACCACTCATATCAACTACAACTTATAATTATAATACGAGAATTCAGAGTGAATTCTCGTGCAACTGTTAGGAAGATTCTCTTGATTATCATACTCTTAGTCTTCATATATAAATCTAGGCTTAGATTAGATAGATCCTAATGCATAGTTCTATTGTTAGAGGGCCCATTCTACTCCAATTTTAATCACTTATGGTTCTATAGACATTTTAAATATATAGTAAGTCCTCAAATTCTACCTTGTCACTGTCCCTCAAGTTGAAACATATCAACTTGGACACCACATATTAATATCCTGATTTACTTTCCTTTGAATATATATATTCAATCTGATTAAATGAACTCTCACATATTTAGATAGATCATCTATATCTAAACACCATACCTCATATAATATATATTTTCTTATTCTAGATCAATCCTATTATATATATATATATATATATATATATATATATATATATATATATATATATATATATATATATATATATATATATATATATATATATATATATATATATATATATATATATATATATATATATATATATATATATATATATATATATATATATATATATATATATATATATATGTATGTATGTATGTATGTATGTATGTATGTATGTATGTATTTATATATGTATTAATATCTATCCTTATAGTTCTCCATATGTCTTATATTTATATTCAGATATGTATATCCTCCCATGATTAAGCTATGTGAATGGAACATGAACAGATATGATGCCAGTTTTCCTAGAATAGCAATCATTCATTCCAATCATTTGGAACTTTTAGACTCCTTATTTCATTCTCAATCTTAAATTGTCTTTGGTATGATGTTAACTAGTTATCTCATGATTAAGATAGGTAGGATCCTACGTACAGACATCCCTTTGCCACATTTTCAGACAGGATCGCTATCTTTTGGTCCTTTCTATGACAGCAGGAGATTTTATTACTCTATCAAGCTCTTATAGCCATGTCATGGCAGAGTTGCTTTACTATGAAAGGATAATTTCATAATTATTCTTCTGATTAATGGTCCCATCTTTTAGTAGTAGCCTATTTAAGTGCATGCTTATTTTTGGATTGCGGACTATAATTTAGAGATAGGATTATTGTGATAAGCAATCATATCCTGGTGTTAGCTTCATTTCTTCTCCCTTTCTCTAGTATCCCGTGCCTCCTTTTGGATGATGATAACTTTCTAATTATTATCATCTGCAATATGGCTCCGTTAAGGGATAACCCTCTGGGGCCTCTCATTTTTATAGCAGGGGCTCATAATATTTAGAGATATCTTTTAAATGATGACAAGCATTTCTAGTATTTATTTAGCCCTTGTAACCTCTAGATAATGGCTTATCTCATCATTAGGCTTCCTAGGTATGGATGTCTAGTAATGATGAACTTAGAAATCATGCAAGATGTTTCTTGAAGGATATGGAGTCAGTCTAGTAATCTATATTTTATCTTTCATCATATTTATCTACGGATAGCCTCAAAGTAGGCATAATTAATCCTAAATCATGCAAGTAACACTTTGGATCATAGCACATGTTTATTAGTATCATTGGGTTGTCTCTAGCCAGGTTATGATTTGTTATGAATCATAGCACATGATCATTAGTATCCATATGAAGACTTATGGTCATCCTTCAATACCTTTAGACTCCTTTAAGGTATGTTACATTTGCGGCTAGCTATGTAAGTATTACACGATGCTCTAAATGAAAAGGATAAGCAATCGTAACTATGCTTGCTTACTAGGATTAATCCTTTGTAGAAGGTTAATAATTAATGGTTAATATCTATGTCACACTGCTAATAAAAAAATCTAGAAACTGATCATCAGTCGCTGATAGCTCATCCTTAATATTTGATGATGCTTAGTTGACAGGAAAGTAATCATGAATACTACTTGGGGTAGAGATACAGGTCCTATTAAAGACTTACTGTCGACACAAACATATCTTCTGCAAAGTCTCACCAAATACCCAATTCTGTGTAGACATGGAATCTAGATTGATCACTTTCTACACCAAAGGAGACAGAGCGATGGCCTTTCAAGGACACATCCTACCTGAGAGGTGGAACCAAGTTCTGAATCCTTTGCCAGATTCAACAAGGAGAGCTGTAGAGAGAGCATTAGGAGATCAGTATTTTGACAATGAATTTACGTATAGAACTAATAGAGTGATTATTGGCCAATTCATTGCAATAGAAACTTTCACAGGCAAGACAAAAGATGAAATTTTACAGATGGCGAGGGAAATTATCGTCGAAGACCACCTTGGAGGTTTAGAAAACATGGTGAAGTGTGTTGACAACCACCTCACTATACCATATCCAGAGACCATGATGCAAACTAAGATAGACAAGCTTGATGAAATCCCCCAGTCACAACACATTCCAATGATAACCTTCAAAGATGAAGGAAGGTTTGATTTACACTGGCCAGAAATGTTAAGGAACCTAGACTTTCTCTTCCATGAGGTCCTGTCTGAGGAATTTGAGATAGTATGGCTTCTCAACTACTAGCGAGAGGAGAGTTTCAAAATCCCAAAAAGCCTTGATCTAGTTGAGCCATCAAACCTTCACATCATGGCGCTGGAAGTATCTAGGTGTACTCAGCACTCAAAGAAGGAAATAGAGGAGGTTGAATGTATTATGGTAATGGTAAAGCATGAGAGCATATGGAAATGCACCGCAATATAGAAAGATACTGACTGAACCAGATACCAAGGGTCTGCTAATGAAGGATAGAATAATTACCTAAAGTTTTATATAGTATGAACAATCCTCTTAGATGATTAATCTATAGACTTTGATATAGTATACATTTAAGGTTTTTGACAAATTCTGTTGATAAATTTACAGCCGCTGATATATCATATGGTTAAAATATATATGTTTAAGATGCTCCAAATATGTATAGAAACTCATGGCTATATAGTAATATGAGATAGTATGAAATATATTTCCTTCTGTGCACTTGGAATGATTTCTTTAATTATATTGATATGTTATGGAGTAATTTTGTTCTAAAAATCCAATTGGATTTTGAAAGACAGGTTCATATCTCTCCCAATCCAAGCTTTTAATAGGAACTTATAATAAAATAGCCAAAATTCTCTTCTAAAACTAAGAATACTGAATGGAGGAATTAGGCTTGGATGAATACTGGAGTTATTTTCTTCAAAAACTAGTCCAATTATCCTCGGTATGCACAAACAGAATGGTATGGGCCTTTTACTTCCTTTGATAGCATTGAGTTATTTTTGCACTTGTTTTACACCTGCAGTTGAAATGTTATAGTTTTTTTAAAAAGATATAAGGATATATATTATTTAGCATCTCCTTTCGCCTTCCCTCCTATAGCTTAAGATATGTGCTTAAAAAGAGGAGAAACTCGAACACACAGAGGCACCCAACAGGTAAGCCTTCGAAAATATAAACCCTATACTTAGCCTTTACTCTTATCTCTTTAATCCTTTTATCCTTGCATTACACCAGTATTGCAGGTTAATATGGAAACCCCCATCGTACTTAGTTGCAGCAGGGGCTAGTTAACATTTGAAGGAATGTTGATGACAAAGGAATGTTGATTTTTGTAAAAATCTTTCAGGAATAAAGGCTGCAACATCAACTCTTTATGCAAAAATAGGTAATGTAGATTGAGGTATGAGTAACATCTTTTTATACCTACTCACATTTTCAATAAAATTTTTAAAGCTCATTTTTCATATGGATACGCTAACAAGATTAGAAGGTAGAAATCTGTTGTGTCTTGTCAGGATCAAGACTATTTTATGGAATTTTTCATCAATCGCAACAATAAGGAAGACATTGCTAAAATAAACTCTCGACAAGAAAAATGAAATCTAAAGGATTAATAATCCAAGGAAGGCTGTCAAGGATGCTATATGTTTCTTCAACCAAATAATATGCTTCTATTTCATGTATTTAGAATGATGTATATTCTTTTTAGGTACTTAAATAGTGGGTATGCCCACCATACGTTTATGTATTAGATTCTGAACTACGGTCCCAAGCAAGGCTGGAGGTTTTCTCGACCCCACTGTTTCCTACCAAGCGCCTCCATTGAGCGGGGTATTTTTGTATTTCTATTTTGATTATTAATAAAATTCTTTGGCTTCGGCCTTTTATCGATAAAAAACAAAACAAAAAAACTTAATGAATAAAATAAAAAATTATCAAAAACCCCCCAAAATTATAAAATCCAAAAATATGTAATAAATTGTCTCAACAGCAAACATTTTCAATAACTATCACAACGTTGTGCTTAACAAAATTTGGAATCAATCAACAACCTATCAAACTAGATTACTCTCATGTGATCATCAATCTTTATCAAATTATCTAGTGTCTTCATTAAACACTCTCGTGATCAATCATTTTTCTTATACAAGATGAATCCTTCCTGAAACTAGACATGTCAATCAAATCAAACACATGAATTGTGACAAGAATCATTACTACATGAAGTAGGATGGCTATTTGCATGATGTCTTTGATTATTTCTGATTTTATCTTTAGTGACATGTCTTTTATCTTTTCTAGGATGTCTTTGACTAGAGATTTTATCTTCGGGATGTCTTTGACTAGAAAGGCGAGGATGGGGTATGTTCACTTGTTTGCTACTTGTGGATTATTCCTTAGTAATATGATGACTATTCTTAGGACATGATTGCCTAAAATCATTGAGGATGTATGAGTCTCATGTGAACTAGGGAATTCCTTAACTGTCTGATGTGTTTTCCTCTACACAATGGGTATCTTGATTGATTTGGATCTTTCCATGTCTAGATGAGTTCATCTCATTGTCATAATAATCTCAATGATGATACAAGCACTTAAAATCACAATATTTCTCATCACCTTCACTTAGCTATTTCCAACATCATTTTATCATATCATTTTCATATCTCTTGTTCATCAAATATTTCTTTCACCATCTTCCCCTTATTTTCATTTTTCATCTTCTTCATATCATAGATCCATATTCAACTTCTATGTCTTTTATCCTATCAATATTAGCTCAATCGTCTTTCCTCTTTGACCATAAATTATAGCTTACTTGCATGCAATTAATCAATTCTGCATTAGCTTATTCTCTACTAGACTCAATCTCAGTCCTATTGGCTATCAAATATCCCAATCAACTTAATCAATTCAAGAAATTTAACTATATTGATTATTTCATTCACTTGGTTAGTTATGCTTATGCGTTTTCCATTTCAATCAAATTTGCAACTACTTAACTTTTTATCAACTTAATCAACATGTACAACATCATTATCAAATATTTTCCTATGATATTTCAAGAGATTTTCCTTCAGATATCTCATACAATCTCTCAAGGGGGCATATCTATTAGTTCTAAGCTAGTCTAACTAGGACATGTATTAGGTAATCTTTATATTAGCTAACCATTTTTCCTTTGAAACAACACAATAAGCTACATTGTTTCAAAGAGGGGAAAAATGTAGACACATAAATCCGTCCTCAATATTAATCAAACTTCTCCTATTAATTAAATTGATATTATTACTTATATAATTAATTTATTATTATTATCCTCTATCATTCTCCTCTATTTTAATTCATTAAACTATTTAATCATCAAAATCCTTTATGTGATTCATTTAAATTCACTAATCAACTTATTTGGTGAATCCTTAATCTACATAAATCTATCCTACCTCTAAACCTCTACCATATCATAAAACCTTCTTATTTATAACTCCTTCACCCCACTCATTTTTTACACTTATCAAATGTGGATAAATAAGTTCTTAACCGCCTCCAACTACCTCCTATAATTCCACATTCATCCTACCATTTCCTCTTCCCTTTGAAACCAACCATAAATAGATTCCCCCCTCACATTTTCAAGCTTCTTGCATCTTGGATTTCTAGCTTTTAGATCCTTAATATTTCTTGATTTTTCATTTTAAATATCTTTTGATCAAACAACCAAATCTTTGTTCTTTAATAGCCATCTTGTGCATTATGCTTCTAAGAGCACCAAAATGTTGATTGCAAGATCCATGGTAGATAGGAGAGCAATGGAATGTCATATCCACTAATTGCATTTGTTTGTTTCATTTAATATTTGTTTGGAATTTGTATTCAATAAGAAATGACTCCATTATGATGATGTTGAAATCACTTTGAGTCTTGTGTTTATGGTTGGACATTTGTGAATTCATGGATTAGTCTTCAATTTTAAGCATCATTAGAGTTCCATACTAAAAAATCAAAACAATACTCGTTGTTGTAAATCCAAATTTATAGTTGGTCTAATCTTTTATCCATAGCAAGGTATTTATTTATATGTTTGGAGAACACTTTATCAAATTTTAAATGCATAATGTTTTTTATATTTACTTAATTAAACTTTAACTACATTTTTGAAAGTATTCAACTGATTATGTAATTTTGATTTATATCAATACATAATATATTTGTTTTAAAAAGTAAAACTTAGCATAGCTAAGATTTACTGTTAAATTAGACAAATAAATTCATCATAATTTCCAATTCTGATATTTTAAGAGTGATTGGTGTGAAACAAGAAAATTAATAGTAAAAGGAGTTAAAATAAGTCTTTAATTAGGATAGACTTCACAATAACTTATGTCAAATAAATTAAACTACAAATTGTTAAGATCATTATGTTTGTTTCTATGCATATGTTCTATGTGTGAAATTTGTGAAATCATTGTGATTCACACTTTCTTCTTGATGTTACATGCCTCTACTTGTTGGTTTGATCTACAAGTGACAACATGGTATAAAGGTAATTGATTTTATCTTTCAATATCAATCTAGCTCTTCTCACAAATTCCATACACACTCCTTTATTTTGATGTACAAAAAGTATTCATAGAAATTTACAACCATCACTTAGAATTAAAATATTTTTCTTTAATATAACTCTTGTGCCCATCTTTACACAAACTTATGCAAATATAGAGAGTCTATGACTCAATAGGAGGCATCTTCCTCATGAACCGCTCTAGTAATTAGGGTGGTATATCTTCTTCAAAAAATTATAAGAAAAATAAACTTTTCACTCAAAACCCTAATATAATCACTTTACCTGAGGATTTTGATAGACCATGTTCTAAATTGTTTGATTCCTTATGTAGCCTTATGGAAAATCTCTTAAAGGATAACTTGAACAATCTTGCTAAAATAAGATCTATTCCTTTTGATAAATCTTATTTAGTTTGCTACAACAAGATTTATTCTATGCCTCTACATATATTCTAAAAGTTCATCATAATTTCCAATTCTAATATTTTTAGAGTGATTGGTGTGAAATAAGAAAATGAATATTAAAAAATTTAAAATAAAACTGCAATTAGGTCAGGCTTTACAATAACCCATGATGAATAAACTAAAATATAAATTTCCAAGATCATTATGTTTGTTTCTATGTATATATTCTATGTGTAATACTTATGAAATATTTATGATACACACTTTCTTCTTGTTTCTCCATGCCTCTTCTTGCTGCTTTGGTGACTTATTTTGCCTATCTGGGTGCATGGCATAAATTTGAAGCAAAGCTACATACACATATGACTTGTTGAATTATAAGATCTAAATATGATATGTAATTTATGTCAGGATTCTAAGGTGGAATTATTTTATAGATACTCTAACTTGTTAAGACTAAAATAAGTTAAACAATATAATAATTTGAGTGTCTATGCATATAAAATCAACAAAAAATAGGGTTACTTACATATGTCATTTCTTGGGAACTAGGAAAATAAAATTGAGAATGAGAGAAAACATGTAAGTAAAATAACCCAGTAAAAAAAAACATCACCATGAAACCATGATTTATTCTAAAGAAATGTAATTATCTAGAAAATCCAACAAAAAGGGTAGGTGTGTCTCTTTTGAAGAACTAACAATTTAAATTGTGAAAAAAATGCTCGACTATTGAGTTGAATAAATATGATTGAAAACACTCGCACTTCCTACGACAACACACTTGATCATGGTTTACATACCACCAATCCTCAGAATAGAACCCTACTATGTACCTCCTTGTAATGGTCAGGTGAAAATCTACATGCTTTGTCCATACTTATTTACATGTATTCAATGCATAAATCTTTGGATATGTAAATAAAACTCAATATATGGTATTATGGATTGTAGTACCCTTCATCTGTAGAGTTATATCCATATAATGTTGTATTTTTATGAATCCATATAAGGTTGATTTTATCAATATGAATGATGAATTTTCCACTATTGATTATGTTGAAATGCAACTTAACATATTAATTTAGTGATAATTTTGTCCACTTATGAATTTGGGACACATTAATTTGTTATAGGACCCATTAGCAACCCTTACAACCCCTAAGATGTATGATTAGGGGTCCTAAGGAGTCATAAGGGTTCCTAGGATTCACTAATGTGTATTACAGACCCCTTATGACCCCTTACCATATATTGGTGTATGGTAAGGGGTCTGAAGGGGTCCTAGGACACATTCATATATCCTAGGAGCCCTTAACAATCCTTAAAAATCCTAAGATATAAAGAGAGAGATCCTAAAGGATCCTAAGGATTTCTAGGACACATTAATGTGTCCTAAGACCCCTTAGGACCCCTTACCATACATATTAGGGGTCCTAAAGGGTTATACAGGGTCATAAGGGGTCCTAGGACACATTAATGTATACTAGAACCCCTCAATGTGTCCTTGGACTTCTTAGGACCTCTTAGGACCTCTTATGACCCTTTACCATACATTAGTCTATGGTAAGGGGTCCTAATGGGTCTTAACGGGTTCTAGGACACATTGATATGTCCTAGGACCCCTATGACCCCTTAGGAAACATTCATGTGTCTTAGGACCCCTTGTGGCCCCTTAGGACCCTTCACGACCCCTTACCATACATCTTAAAAGTCCTAAAGGGTCCTTAGGGGTTATAAGGAGTCCTAAAACACATTAAAATGTCCTAGGAACCCTTAAGACCCCTTATGACCCCTTAGAACCCCTTACCATACATTAGTGTATCATAAGGGGTACTAAGGGGTCTTAGGACACATTAATGTGTCTTAGGACCCCTTATGACCCTATAGGACCCCTTACCATACATCATAGGGTTCCTAAAGGGTCCTAAGGGGTCATAGGACACATTAATGTGTCCTAGGACCCCTTAAGACCCCTTACAACTTTTTAGGACCCTTTATAATATATGGTAATATGTCCTAAGGTGTCTTAAGGCATACTAGGACATATTAGTGTGTACCAAGATCACTTATGACCTCTCAAGACACTATAGGACCCCTTAACATATATCCTAGGGGTCCTAAAGAGTCCTAAGGGGTCATAAGACACCTTAACATGTCATATGACCCCTTAATACACCTTACAACCCTTTAGGAATCCTTGTAGGACCCCTTGTCATACATATTAGGAGTCCTAAGGGTTCCTAAGGGGTCATAAGGGATCCCAGGACACCTTAAGACCCCTTAGGACCCCTTACCATACACTAATGTATGGTAAGGGGTCCTACGATCCCTTAGGACCCCTTACCATACATTAATGTATGGTAAGCGGTCCTTAGGATTTTTAAGGGGTGCTAAGACACATTATCATGTCCTAGAACCCATTATGACCCATTAGCACCCTTTATTACCCCTTACCATACATCTTAGGGGTCCTAAATGGTCCTAAGATATCATAAGCGGTCTTGAGACACATTAATGTGTCCTAGGACCCCTTAAGACCCCTTACCATACATTATTGTATGGTAAGGGGTCATAAGGGGTCCTAGGACACATTAATGTGTACTAGGTCCCCTTACCATACATCTTAGGGGTCCTAAAGGGTCCTAGGACATATTAATGTGTCACAGGACTCCTTAAGATCTCTTACCATACATTAGTGTATGATAAGGTTTTCTTAGGGTCTTAAGGGGTCATAGAACATATTAATGTGTCTTAGGACCCCTTATGACCCTTTAGGACCCATTGCCATAAATCTTAGGGGTCCTCCTAAGGGGTCCTAGGACACATTAAGGGGATCCTTTATGGACCCTTACCATACATCTTAGGGGTCCTAGTACACATTAATGTGTCCTAGGACCCCTTAAGACCTTTTATGACCATTTAGGACCCCTTACCATACATTAGTGTATGGTAAGGGGTCATAAGGGGTCCTAGGACACATCATAATGTGTCCTAGTATCCCTTATGACCCCTTATGACCCTTTACCATACATATTTAGGGTCTTAAAGGGTCTTAACCAGTCGTAAGGGGTAATAAGGGGTCTTAGTACACATTTATGTGTCCTAAGACCCCTTAAGACCCCTTAGGATTCCTTACCATTCATTAGGGTATGGTAATGGGTCCTCTCTCACCCTTTGTATCTCTCTCCTAAGGGGTCTTAAGGGGTCTCTTCTCTCTCTTTCCCCTATTTAAGAATAGGAAAAGGAGAGGGAGAGAGAGAGAGGGTGAGAAGGGGGAGAGAGAAAGGGCATATGAAAAATACAAGAATAGGAGAGAGAGAGAGAGAGAGAGAGAGAGAGAGAGATTTTTTAATAAATGACTGTACAGGGTTTGTATTACAAAATCGCAAGAGTTTTTTACACCTTTGATAATGATATTATTGTGTCAAGTTAGGATCGAATGCATTCCACACCCTTTACATAATTTATAATCCTTGGGAACTCATATAAAATAGAATATTGATTTTCATCTAGTCCATGCGTAGTGAACCTATTGTTGCATGATATATTATTACAAGAGATTCAACCTATTATGAGATCAAAACCTCAAATTGAGTTAATCATTTCATCAAGTCTTTCTGCTATCAGATCGTTCACATCCCCAACCTCAATCAATTGACCATTTTGATGTGTTTTTTCCCACTAGCTTCTGAGGATAAGCCTGTTGTGTTTGCAATTTTTTTTAAATACAACATAATTGAGTGGTGTACCCAAATGATTGAAAGAAACTTATGCACCCCCAATTCCTTAAAATAGAGAAAGGACATTTGTTTGCTTGGGATAAATAGGCTTAAAAAAAGAAATATGGTATCATATAATTTCTACCTAGAAATAATTTCTATGGGAGCATATATGCTTAGTTCT
>BSBK01006231.1:0-67500 GCA_027943335.1 Chamaecyparis obtusa | reverse complement strand
AATAAACACTATGAGTCAATACTAGTGAAGATATGTATATATATATTTAGTATATATGAGATGTATATATATATATTATTATGTAAATATTAGAGAAATTAATATAATACTCAAGAGATATTATATATATATATATATGTATGTATGTATGTATGTATGTATGTATGTATATAATAATGATTGTCATTATATTAATTACATATTAATGAATAGACATGTCTCATGAAGGGACATGTCTCTTCTTGGCTCATTCTCAATATAAATGCAAGAGATTGTTGCATTCGGAAAACACATACAATGAGATAGTTCTATTACATTTGCAATGATCCTAAAACTTTAACACCGATTGTCAGTAAGAATCACATTGGTATCACATTTGAACCCTTTAGTTATGAAGAACCAAGGAAATAACACTAATGAATCGATGGTTACAAAAAGTTGATATAGTTTACAAGATAGATTAGGATACCAGATTGATATGGATCTCGATGAATCTAATATGCCCCAAGCCATGATAGGTTTGCCCCAAGCAACGAGGACTTTTGATGAATCAACAACTAGATGTGGTTGTTGTCTTGATTAATGAAGAAAGATTGATTACATATTTAGATTTACAGACTTGAATGATGTGCAATACCATGCCCCTTTCGGGATTAAAATTGAAATCTGACAAGAAAAGTCAGTGTTATAGTTTAGAAGAATGTTAATTGATTTGAGAAGTGGTTATACACATTCGAGAACATGTTCTACATCGTTTAGAGGTCTTGGAGACCAAGTTTGACTAGGTTTGACCATGGTTGACCAAGTTGAAATTTTGATAGTTTGATGTAAGATAATTAGTTAAGTTGAATGCTAGATTTCTATGAAGATTGAAGGTCGATTATGCAAGCAGTCGCCCGTCCTAGGTCCAAAAATTTTAAAGTGCAATTTTGACATAGTAAATGATCTTAGATTTCAATTTTGATCCTGAAAATGAGTTCAGAACGTCGAAATTAGCCAGGGGTGCAATTTTCATGAAAAATGGAGCACTTTTGAAAATTAGATCAAAAGCTATATAAGGACCAAAAGGGTCATTTTCAATTCATTATTCACTTTGACTTTTGAAACCTTGTGGAGCCCTTTGAGTAAGAAAATGGTAGAAATGAAGGTACCTATGTCCTCTCACTATTTTGAGTGTAGTCGAAGACATCAGAGACCTCGATAGTATGGACATCCGGTAGGTGGACCTCTGCGCCTTTCTGAAAAGTCAATTTTTGCATGTTTATAGCATGTTTAGGTCATTTTTCATATGTTTTCAATTTTAAGTTCTCGCATGCATGGAAACTTGTACGACTCTCCTTCTGGGCTCATACAACTTTTCAAATATAGTTAGATTGTCATATCAATACCCCGCAAGACTCGTATGCTGGGACCCAAAAGTCGTATGACATTTCATCGGGGCCCTCCTCTGTCGTACGGGAAACCTTTTAAATTCATATCACTATGCTTTGTCATATGGTACCCTACAAAAACTTGTACAAGTTTCAGTTCCAGTCTAAAATGTCGTATGGGAAACATCAAGCTTAAAACTCCAATTTAGGTCAAAATTTTTGAATTTATGATTCCTTAGGCTGATTGCTGAGCTTTTAACCAATCTTATGAAGTAGTGAACTACTTAATTTCTATACTTGTAGCCTGTATTTCAACTAAATTTTTGATAGGGTTCCCTATTTCTGTGCTATGTAGGTCACATATCCTGATGTTCACATGCACATTTCTCATCTTGCCACTCAGAGACTCTATGTGTCATTGCCTGACCCTATGAGGGTTCATCTTGCTTCATGTGGATTTGAGTATCTGATTCGGTTACCCAAGATTAGGGTAAACCATGGACTGTTGACTGCACATATAGAGAGATTCCACTCTAAGACCTAGACATTCCACTTGCCTACTGGGGAGATCACTGTGACACTAGAGGATGTTTACTGTATACCACACATTCCATTCCATGGTAGTCAGCATCTAGAGTATGTGAGTTCAGGGAACTCAGGTCTGCTTGCTTTTCAGAGACTGTTCAGAGATGATACTTAGCTTACTAAATCCATATCCTGGGAGACTTTAGTACTTATGGATAGTCCCATAGATTGGAGTGCATCATAGTTGGGATGATAGGAGGTATTATCACACTTGACCATCAGTAGAACGATCGCTTGATGGGCTGGGCCTCGATGGTTGCACTTCTGATGGTGACTACTTCTGAGTTAGCCTGGGGTTAGTGTTTATTAGCCCATATGTTCTCCGAGATGCATGAGGTAGTGCATCAGGAGAGAAAATCTTTCACTGTTGGTGCTTTAGTTCTACAGATCTGGGTGTGGGAGCATATCCCAGTTTTGAGACTTGTGTGTCAATCACAGAGGCAACCACATGAGCCTATTATATATGTTTATGCTAGATATGTCACATAGATTCGTATGGGCCATGTAGAGTACTGGAGGTGGTGCCTTGATGACATGACATTTGTATGATGGAGGCCTTATGTAGATATTGGGCCTTGGCCCACTGCACGAGAGTAGTTTAGTTTCTTCTTCTAGAGTCATGTGCTGATTGGGCAATTGTCCTCTACATTAGAGTGATTTATCATTACTAGGGTATGGCGACAGTATGGATGAGTGTAGGATGCACCATCGAATTATGCCACTTATGCTCACATAGTTCATGAGATCAGACTTAGATGGACCACTAGGCTTTCTTATGCCTTATGTTCACAAGAGTACAATGGTATTATTGGTAGGGACTGAGACTATAGACCATAGGTAGTCAATACTGGGGTTATAGATGGTTTCATTGCATGGCTTGCAGACCACCTGATCCACAGGTTCTCTGATCCTACTGAGCTGATACCTTCCATGGAGGAGGCTATGGATGTCACTGGAGCTCCGATGAGATAGGGTCCAAGACCCACACAGGTTCCAATCTTGTAGCCTACACCTCCGAGGCCTAGAGCGATGGCTCCTCCATAGAGACTAGCCAGACAGATGAGGCCCTCTCATCCCACTAGTTCTACAGGAGGGAGGCCTACAGGTTCATAGAGATGAACTAGGGGAGAGAGTGGTACATTAGGTAGTGTTGGTACTACTGAGGAGGTACTTGTAGCTGATCAGTTTGTAGGTGGTGGTGGCCTTGATCCATTAGAGGGAGACACTAATTTTGATTTAGGTGTAGAGAGCAGAGACCACTGAGTAGCTAGCCCTAGATACTGAGATGCCAGCAACAGATGTTGATCCAAGTGTTCCACTTACTCCACAGGAGACTATCAAATGACTCAGATTACATGTCAGGGACCTAAAGGTACGTAGTGCTCACTGGGAGGAGAGATTCTTAGAGGTAGATAGACAATGTACAAAGCTTCGTGATGAGGTTCAAAGATTACAGACAGAGGTTACTCATCAAACCTCTCATGGCACATATTATGTGTTTGCTTACTATGCTATTGTCCCTATTGCACAGAGAGTCCCCACACATTCTTAGTATATGATAGCATCAGAGGGAGATAGGGCACCTAGAGCAGAGGTAGTACCAGATGCACCACCACCTCCTCCACCAGATGCAGAAGATCAGGCTGATAGCTAATCTATCTTGATATGCTGATATTTTTGATCTTTTGATTTTGATATTGTTTTGACTTTAATAGCTCACATGAGCTCATTATTTTGTACACTATGCCAGTAGTGCACCTTTTCATGTTTTGATTTATGATGATATCATGTGATGCTTATGCTATGAGTAGTGTAGAATGTATGTATGGATTTATGCAATGCAATGATTTCTTTCACATGTATGGATGTTATGCACATGTATTTGATTATGGAAAGATGTATGTATGATTTATGCTTATGCACATGGATGTAATGTAATACAACATATGATTATGATATGAAATGTAAATGGAATGATATACATGATATGTTTTGCAGGTTTTGATGAAGACAAGTACTCAGTCTTATGTCAAAAGGATGTTTAACCCAGGAGGGTAACTACTTGTGGTTCTGTGAAGAGACCTTCATGTAAGGTTTCAGATCTTGTTAGATTTGAAGAGGTGATTGAAGAATGATTTAAACCTTGAAGTTTATTCAACCATTGTGAGATCATGCAAACATGCAAAAAATGCAGAAAGACATACATAATGAAATGCAACTTAAGACCTAGGATCTAGTCACTAATCATGTGTCAGTCATTTTCATCATTGAATTTTTAGGTAACTGGATAAATCAATACAATGCCCACTAGTTAGGAAACTATAGACATATGAATATCAATTTGTATGCTCAAGAATCAATACAACCCACACTGGTCAAACAACCATGGACATATGAATATTGATTTTGTTTTTGGAATGTTAGATTTTGATATAAGCACCAAGGCACAAATGCCAGGATGACCTGAATATCATGTCCATTTTGATATAGCAATTTGTATAAGCATCAAAACATAAACGTCATGATGACCAGAATACACCTTGTGTTCAAACACATCAAACAGTTTAGAGATCATTCTAAATCCAGTGTGAATTACCCGTAGTGACCCTTTATCATTCACCTCCTTAGGCAAGATTGTGTTTCACAGTAGGAGAAAGAACTCACTCAAAAAGATAATAGTTAGATCAAACTTCCTTGAATTTTTTGGGTATCAATGGTCGAGGTACTCATGGCCATCCAATTCGGGATCGAGGCTCTTATAGACAGACACCATTTCAATCCAGAATTTCCAAAGTTAGATTTTCACATACAAGCAGAAGACAAAGAAAAGATTATGCCCCCGATCATCACTCTCTAAATCCTGTAAAGGACATCATCAAAGAGCTCAAAGGACACAATATGCAAAAATCTCAATGTGAATCAGTAAGCATACAAGGAAATAAAAGCATGTAAAAAGCATAGATTGATTTCAGTTTGTGTTGATGTTTGATTGTGTTGTTGTAGATGCAAAATCCTTTTTGGAGAGGAGACTAATTGACTGACTCAAATGAAGCTTCAAAGGACTCTGACTAGCTATGACATGTCTAAAGATGTAATGGAGGCCATAGGATATGACATTGATTGCCCCCAAGTTTGAAACATTGATAGGATACAGACACTTAAGATGATTGGTGTACAGACCAACTTTATTGAAAACAAGAATGTAGAAACAAACCGGGAGATATGTTCAAACTAAAGCAGGATTGAGAGCTAGGAAAGACCAAGATTGTGCTGATAGATGGAGTGTTTTGAAACAAGTGGCTATTGGCATTAAGCAGAATTGCCACTAGTGACAACACTTATTTGCATTCTGGGTGCAAACCGAGCAGACAGTGCAAACCGAGTAGACAGTGCAAACTGAGCAGACAGTGCAAACTGAGCAGATAGTACAAACTGAGCAGATAGCGCAAACTGAGCAGACAGTGCAAACCGAGCAGACAGTGCAAACTGAGCAGACAGTGCAAACTGAGCAGATAGTGCAAACCGAGCAAAATAGTGCAAACCGAGCAAGTTAGTACAAACCGAGCAGGACAGTGTAAACCGAGTAACATCATGTCTACCAAGTCACCAGTATTTACCGAGTTCAAAACCTACCGAGTGGTCAGTATGAACCGTGCCTTCACTTCTACCAAGTGCATGACGATGCCGAGTAATGCAGTGGACGCCGAGTATCAGAAAGTCACCGAGTTAGTTTGCAGGAACCGTGTAACCTTACTTGGGCCGACTTAGTAGCACTTATGTTTATTTGTCAAGCCGACTTTGTAATTGTAATTGTAATTAATTGTTTAAGACTTGTATATAAACAATGTTGTAAAAATGTCAAGATGAATGTAATAAGCATGTATGTGAAAAAGAAAGAAAGGCAGAGATAAGTGAATTATAAAGGGCTTCAGCAGTATAAGGAACAGCAAAGAAAAATTCATCACAGAAGGTGATCAGTACATCAGCGAATCTCAATCAGCAATCCAGTTGCAAAGCAAGAGATCTACTGTTTCATCCTAACAGGTGAATCAGTACTAAAATCATTTAACCAGGTAGACTTAACAGTCTTTTGTAAAATCTCTTTACCGAGTGCATACTTCATTGTATGTTTGTAAATCTTTTAACAGGGTGGATTTAGCAATTCTTATTGCTCCTAACAAGGCAGATCATCAGAAGTGATCAAATTGTAAGCCTTAACCAGCCAACTTTATTCTGTAGTATTAAAGCTTTGTGGGTTTCATCCCCACCCCAGTTTTACTTTCTTTTTGGAAGGTTTCTGGGTAACCAAATCTATGTGTCATTGTTGTGAATGCTTTTAAGTTTCATGCTTTCTATATGCAAAGGTTAAAGTAAATTACATGTTAATACATCTATAATTGAAAGAAAATTTGGAGTTACTGATTCACCCCTCCCCTCTCAGTAACTCGGTTAATTCCTGAATATTTCTAACAATTGGTATCAGAGCAGCATTGGTTCTCAAGACAAAGCTTAACTAGCTTGAGCAAAGATCCAGGACAATGGAGGTATTCAAACTGAACAAGGTGATTGAAAATGAAAAGCTAGATCTGGAAATGGCCATAGCTAAACTTAAAGAAGCAAAAGAACATCTTTCCCAATCCCTAAGAAGAAGGAAGGAACTTGCAAATCAGATGAATGATCAGAATTACATTAAAGAAAAGATTGAAGATCTTTTTCCCTCAAATAGCTCAGATGAAGCAAACAATGCTGTCAAAGAACTCCTAGAAAAGAATGGGTCTCTACAGGAAGAAGTGAGAAAATTAAAAAGAGAACAAGAGCTACACTCTACAAGATTTTGTGAGATCTTGGAACAAAGAAACACGTTGAAAGATGAATTAGATGGAAGGAACATTGAAGTCCAAAATAAAACCCTTCAGCTAGAAAACCTAATTGATCAGATCTCTCATACAAATGAGGAAATTCTGAATCTAAGATTAGAAATAGAAAGCACAAGAGAAGAACTAAGATCTGAAAAGGAAATCAATCTAAGATTGGTGGATGACCTAAACACTGAAAAACAAATCAATGAAGGAATGCTGAAAAGTCAAGAAGACTTGAATCAGCTGTATGAGTGAAATCTTCATAGGCAAAAAGGAAAAGCAGGACTTGGATACAAAGGAGAAGGTGAATCTTCTAAGCAAGGTACTCAAAGGAATCAGAAACCTACTTGTAATCACTGTGGTAAAATAGGACATACTTCAAATAAATGTTGGAGCAATAAAAAGGCAGAATTCAATGGAAAATGCTACCACTGCAATCAACCTAGTCACAAAGCAAATGAATGCAGGGAAAAACCAAGATTTAGAGGTAATTGTCACAAGTGCAACAAACAAGGTCACAAAGCATCCGAGTGTAGATCTAAGACATTCAATCCAGCAGAACAAATTATGAAAGCAATGTTTGGATTGGACTACAACACCTGGTGTAGATGTCATTACTGTGGAGAATATGGACACATTGGCATGAATTGCATAAAACATCATCTAAGGAAAAGAGATACTACTGTAAGATGCTTCAAATGCACTAAACTCGGTCACATAGCCAGAAACTGCATGAATGCTAGTGAAGTTGAAGATGGAAAGAAGAATGAAGCAACTAAGGTCAGGAAACAGGTGAGACAAAAATAGATTCCTAAATCTACCGAGCAAACCAGTCCAAGTAATGGAATGGGTGGCTCTACCGACTCAAACTAAATTTCCAAGAAAGCACTGGAACTGTATTCTCATAGACCAATCTCAAGCAGTTCCAGAACCGAATTAAAAGAAAGATCTAAATCAGCATGAAAGATGCAGTAAGATCATAGGAAGGTCGGTATCAGTCTTTACCGAGCAAGGTCGGTACCAGTCTTTACCGAGTGAGGTCGGAGCAATATGAATTCTCAAGTTCACCGAGTTGTGAAGTCTTTACCGAGCAATTAATTCTTAGTGGGTGACAGTCTGTCAGAATTCATACCCTAATTTGTACTGAGCATTAATGACAGAGTTGTAAACAAAAGGCAAGTAATCGAACTCATTCTTCACCGCGAACCTTTAGCACTGTGAGAACAAAAAATTTCAAGAGCAACCCAGCGATTCAATACTTTTGCGAAAGGAATTTTCTGTGAGCTACCATGGCATCATCCAGCACTTCAGTGAAGAAAGGATCAGAAATGTTAGTCCAAGGGGAATGGAAAGCACCAGATTTCAAGATCGTGCCTGTAATTGCAGCAGCCCTAGACCCGAACGGAGCTCAATCTTAGATTCCTCCTAAGGTACTACTTATTAACGATATCCGTAATCATTTCAACTGTTCAATTCAAGAAATGGGAAATCTAGAGCTAGATATTGTGCGTAAGGAACTGTGTGTGGATGGTATTCTCAAACCCGAGCATAAACATCTGGAAGATAAAGGTTTAGTTCACATTGCACATCTACCTCGAAACTTTTGGGAGAAATGGGTTAGATACATTCTCAGCCGTGTACATGATGGCAAGATTTGGCTTGAGCAACCCATAGAGATCACAAACAAGATGATTCATCAAATCACCGGTCTTCCCATGTTGAACAAAGTAAAAACTACCAAAACCCTAGGTCGGACGGAACTAGAAAAGAAAACCCTAGCCGAGTGGGACGGTAGAGGCATGAAAGTTAGCAGCATTACCGATGCTGAACTGAAGTTTGGTACACACATAATTGCCCATAAGATTTACAGTTCAAGTCGACAGAATAGTGTCTCCTGTGAAGCTATTGACCTAGCATACAAAGTGGTCAAGAATAACTTAACATTTGACCTAGCAGACTTATTGTTAAAGCAGTTTAACAAAAATATGGAAAGCATTCAAACTTCCAAAACCAATCCATGTAAGTTTGGATCCTTATTGGTCTGTTTATTCTTCTATGCTCAGAAATTCTTCCCTTCTAAAGGAAAAGTTTTATGGAGAAAAGATGTGCCAGTCCTTTATGAAATAAATGAATACATCTCAGAAATGGGTGAAAATTTTGAAAGCATCATGGATAATTATTTTAAGTCTTTCAAAGAGAAAATGAATGACAGATTCCGGATTCCACAGAAGTTGGTGGAAGATTACAAGGATGACATTTGTTTTATGGTGGATTGTGACAATGTATATATTCAAGCAGCTAAACCGAGGACTGTATATGTAAAACCTCTTCCTTATGAGGTAAATATTGATGAAACCAAGAATATCATTGAAGCTCTTCTTAATCAGCCTGTCAATCCCAAAGCTCCATATTTTGGAACATATGATGAAGCTAAGGTGAGAATTGAACTAAGCATAAAGCTTCCACAGGCGGTAAACAAAGGAAAGAAGAGGATAGCCAAAATGCAAATGCTAACCGAAGACAAAGGAGAAAAAGATGAAGAAGAAGAGGAAAAGGATGAGAAATCAGAGGAACCAGAACCTGCAAAGAAGAAAGGAAAGGTATTCATCACTAAGGCACCTAAGCCTCCCACTGCTGTATTTACAAGGAGAAATGCAAGAGGTAAGGCAGACAAGGCAGACAAGGCAGATAAAGACATAGTATTCAAAAGGCCTCCTCTAAACTTTCAAGAAAGGATCAAACTTTTTAGAGAAGGATCAGGATCTGGAGTAAGTAACATAAAATCTTTTAAATATGAAACCAGATCGGAAACAGAACAGAAGGAAATAGAAGATGCTGTTATTGAAAAGATGGGATAGTGGAAATACTCTCTTGAAGAAATAGCCCCACAGGTTCTAGCAGTTCTATTAGATCCAATAAAAATGAGATGGAGCAATGCCAAGCAAACTGTAAAAGACATATTTGATCAAACCCTGAGACAGTTAATGCCGAGCTTGAAAAATGATGAAGTAAAGAAGGCATTGAAGGACAATGAAAGTAAGATGACATTAAAGTTCAATACTTGTTTGATTCTGATCAACAATATTGAATCGGTTGTGAAGGCTGCAAATGCCACATGGAAAAACATATACCATCTGCACCAACCGAGTATTGAAACAGTCATAATAAAAGACATTGAAGATGACAGTGATGAATAAGAAGAAGCCACTGAGGTAGATGATACTGTGAGAATAGCGGCAGAAGTCATTGCATCACTTCCTACCTCTCCAGTAAAAGTCTCTACATCCAGCCTGGAGACACCTTCAAGCATGGTTGTGACAACTTCAACATTTGTCCAATCATCTATAGCAACAACAGAAGCAACTACCATTTCTTCTACCGAGTTGCAGTCTCCCACATCATCAAGTTTTCCAGCAGTAAGTTTTCCAGTTTTTGAATCTACAAGTGTAAATATTTTAAGTTCTCCAGTAGAAAGTATACCAGTCTCTATAGCTAGCCCTACTATATCTACTGTCACTAATACTAAGGCATTAAGCACAGATAAGCCTAAAGCTCAACCGAGCATAAGATTTTTGGGTAAGAATATAGTAGAGGATATAGACTTAGATGAAGAAATAGAGATTCCAACATTAGATTTTGCAAATCTATCAGCGGACCAAATGCAAAATATAGGTGAAATCCTTCAAAGGAAAGCAAAGCAAAAGAAGCTTAAAGAGGAGAGAGACAAGGAATATCAAATCATCAAGGATGCTAAGGACATTTTGTCTGATGCATTAGGTATTAAAGTAGACTCCTCCCAACATGTTTTGCTACAATTAGCAGAAGCAGTTAATAAATACAATGAGGATTCATCTGGGATAGAAAAGTTAGTTGAAAGAGCCGAGAAGAGATTCAACAATAAAGTGCTTGAGCACATTGCTCAGCACATAGCTATTAACCAAGTAGAATTGTCTTCAGTTTTGTCAAACATTGAATCTACCTATTCGAATGCTACCTCTCTTTTGGCCAGATTGTGCAATATTGCCGAGTTCACAAAGGATGTCACAGATAAAATGAATAAAATGGATGAGGATATGAAGATTAGCATACAGAAGCTGCAACTTGAACCAAGTTCAAGCTCTGCTCATCACATGAAAATCTCATACCTATCAAATATGTAGTCAGATCTACTGAAAGAAGACACAAGGATCCGGTCCACACTGCTAGACATCCAACACATGATCCTTCCCATCATGAATACAATGTATAAGCACATTGAACATTCCAAAATATTGATTCATGACAATCAGTTCTCTATAGCAGATCACATGATTGAACTCTTTGCAGAAGTCCAAATTGCAATCCAAACATGCAAGATTCTGCAAGAAAGTTGGGACAGAACCCTGGCACTAATAATGAAGGTACATTCTAATTTTCTATCAAATTTTGGATTCTCTCTGTAAATCACTTGTATATGATCCTTTGGCATTATCGCCAAAAAGGGGGAGATATGTATAGAGGGAGATATATGTATAAAAGAAGATTTGTATAGAAAAAGTTAGCACATTGAAAGGGGGAGACAATGTATAAAGCCCTATAATGGAGACAATGTATAAATCCCTATAACAAAGACAAATTTTGAAAAATCAAAATAAAACTCAGCATGATTCATGTATATAAGTTTTGGCCAATAAGTTTTTTTGTCACTAATGCCAAAGGGGGAGATTGTTGGCATTAAGTAGAATTGCCACTAGCGACAACACTTATTTGCATTCTAGGTGCAAACCGAGCAGACAGTGCAAACTGAGCAGACAGTGCAAACTGAGTAGACAGTACAAACCGAGCAGATAGTGCAAACCGAGCAGACAGTGCAAACCGAGCAGACAGTGCAAACCGAGCAAAATAGTGAAAACCGAGCAAGTTAGTACAAACCGAGCAGGACAGTGTAAACCGAGTAACATCATGTCTACCGAGTCACCAGTATTTACCGAGTTCAAAACCTACCGAGTGGTCAGTATGAACTGTGCCTTCACTTCTACCAAGTGCATGACGATGTCGAGTAATGCAGTGGACGCCGAGTATCAGAAAGTCACCGAGTTAGTTTGCAAGAATCGTGTAACCTTACTTGGGCCGACTTAGTAGCACTTATGTTTATTTGTCAAGCCGACTTTGAAATTGTAATTGTAATTAATTGTTTAAGACTTGTATATAAACAATGTTGTAAAAATGTCAAGATGAATGTAATAAGCATGTATGTGAAAAATAAAGAAAGGCAGAGATAAGCGAATTACAAAGGGCTTCAGCAGTATAAGGAACAGCAAAGACAAATTCATCACAGAAGGTGATCAGTACATCAGCGAATCTCAATCAGCAATCCAGTTGCAAAGCAAGAGATCTACTATTTCATCCTAATAGGTGAATCAGTACTAAAATCCTTTAACCAGGTAGACTTAACAGTCTTTTGTAAAATCTCTTTATCGAGTGCATACTTCATTGTATGTTTGTAAATCCTTTAACAGGGTGGATTTAGCAATTCTTATTGCTCCTAACAGGACAGATCATCAGAAGTGATCAAATTGTAAGCCTTAACCGGCCAACTTTATTCTGCAGTATTAAAGCTTTGTGGGTTTCATCCCCACCCCAGTTTTACTTTCTTTTTGGAAGGTTTCTGGGTAACCAAATCTATGTGTCATTATTGTGAATGCTTTTAAGTTTCATGCTTTCTGTATGCAAAGGTTAAAGTAAATTACATGTTAATACATCTGTAATTGAAAGAAAATTTGGAGTTACTGATTCACCCCTCCCCTCTCAGTAACTTGGTTAATTCTTGAATATTTCCAATAGGGGCACCCATTTGCCAGGTTTTCACCATCTTGGCAGAGATTCTATTTTTGCTACCAAGGCACCTATTTCCAGGTTTTCACCAAGGCACTTTTTCTTTTTCTCATTTTTTTTTCTTTTTTTCATTTTTTCATTTTTTCAATTTTTTTGTACTTTTGATATTTTTTGATATTTTTTTTTGTGTACTTTTTCAGATTTTAAAGATTTTTTTAAGGACATTTTACCATACACTGAATACCTTAGGCATAGAATTTCTTTAGATGGAGAACGTTGATTAGTTCTCAGAGCTATTCTCCTTTAGTCATTGAGAGTTGATAGGCTCCAGAGCCAAAAGTAGTAGTGATAACAAAGGGACCCAGCCAGTTGGGTTCAAAATTCCCCTTGCATTCTCGATGTGATTGATTTTTATGATTTTCTCTCAAGACTAGATCGCCAACCTGAAATTCTCTGTGTCTGACTTTCTTGTTGTAGCCTCTAGACATTCTCTTCTAATATACTCTGAGATAATCATACACTGCTTGCCTGCACTCATCTAGTAGTTCAAGTTCTTGCAACCTAAACACTCTGTATTCATCATCAGTTACTAGACCATGCATTCTGATTCTTAGTGATGGGATTTCAACCTCAATAGGCAGGACCACTTCAAACCCACAAACTAAAGTGAATGGTGTAGCCCCAGTGGGTGTTCTGATACTTGTTTTGTAGGCCCAGAGAGATGGATTGATCATGAGATGCCAGTCGCTTCCTATTTTATTAACTATACAGTGTAAGATTTTCAATAGATTCTTGTTAGAAGCGTCTGCTTGTCCATTCCCTTGAGGATAGTAGATAGAAGACCCATGTTGTGTAATCTTGAATTTGGCACATAGATCATCTAAGTCTTTATTCTTGAATTGTCCACCATTATCTGTGACTTTGGAATGAGGGATCCCATATTTGCATATGACATAGTTCAAGATGAACATAGATATTTGTTTCTGAGTTGCTTGTGTTAAGGGAACCGCTTCTACCCATTTTGTAAAATAATCTGTAGCTGTGATTATATGGGTATGTCCATTAGAAGAATGAGGATGTATGGATCCTATAAGATCAAATGCCCATTAATGAAAAGGCCATTGTGTAGTAAAGGGAATTAGATCTTTCCCTAGAGCATGAATTAAGTTACCATGTACTTGGCATTTTTGACAGTTTTTAGCGAACTTGATTGCATCTTTCTCCATTTCAGGCCAATAGTGCCCAACCTTAATAATATTTCGAGCTAGAATTAAATCGTTCGAGTGTGACCCACATATACCTTCGTGGACTTCCTCGAGTGCACATTGAGACTCTTCCCGTTCTAAACATCTAAGTAGTGTACCATCTAGACCTCGTTTGTATAGATCATTACCAATGATGACATACCAGGATGCATTGCAGATAAGGTATCATTTCTCATGGTGGTTGAAGGTTTTGGGAATGATTTAGTCTTGGAAATAGGAGAAAAGGTTTTTGTATCAGGATGAATCATGAGCAACAACAATGTGTATGCACCCTAAAATGGTCGCCTAGACTTTGGGCCCCATTTTGCAATTTATCAAATTCCTGAATCAACACTTGGCAATTTTCAAATCAATTTTCCTTGATCAAATCCTAATTCTATCATTTATTCAATTATATTCTATGGATTAACCATTTTATCCTAAGTCTTTATTTAATTAAAAGGAATTCCCTTCCCTTTTATTAAATAAAAATCCCCCACTTTCATCTCTCCCTAAGTTGCACAAATAAAGCATTATTCTTATTTTATAAAAAGAAGAAAAGGCCTTTCTATCTCACATGGGACACAAAAGTCAACTCTTATTTTTCATTGGAGGAGACTTGTGCACATGGATTGATCCCACTTTCAAACTCCACCCTTGATCAACTCTTTTGCCTCTTAATCTCCATGGTCCATTCCTTCTCAATTCCTTTAAAAGGAGAGCTCTTTTCTCATTCTAGGATCCAAATTTTGAATACTAATCTTATGCTACATGTTTTATTGGAGATTTTGGGAGCTTTGGAGATTTTATTGCTTTTAGTCTTCATTCTTGCATCATAGCTTAGCTTCCATGGCATTTCTAGTTTAATTTCCTTTATGCTCTAGTTTAGCTCACATAGCTTAATTAGTAAGGACTTGTAATACTTTCATTTTCCTTTCATAGCTTAGATGCATTCTTCATTCTTAGCATAGTTGCATTGTATTTTCATTCAAGATTCTTGAAGATATTGGCATTCTTGCTATTGTCTCATTGAATCTCCGATTGTGTGGTTGACTAGCAAGGTCATATGCTTCATAGCTCTAGCCGAGAGCAATCTAAATATCCTTGCAACTCCATGCTTAGGGAGCTCTAGGTCACTTTCTCAAGGTTTCCAATTCATGGATTCTCTTGGAAGTAATGACTTAGAGAAGTGCACATTTTTGGTGCCCATCGTGGGGCAGAACAACTCTATTTTGTCCTTTATTTTTATGCATTTTTGCAAATTTTTTGTCATTATTTAGCTTATTGTTTTCAGCTATTTCTCTGCATTTTTTTGACATAATATCGTATGACAGTTTACTAGAATCGCACAACAGTCTTTTGTATACCAGTGCGATACTTTACCAGTTAAAGTATCATACACCCTTGTAGGATTATGTCACACTGTCATATTGTTTTTTATCGCCTGCAGGTAGCACGAAGTGTCACCTAGATAGAAAGTATCACATCAGTGTGCCGAGAAGTATCGTGCAATTCTTTTGCTGACAGAACTGTCGCCCAGGCTTGGCAGTGAGTCATTTTTGGTTTTTTCTTGGCAAGTTTTGGTTTGTTAGCTTGCTGGTTTTGATTTTCAGTGTTAGGACAGGGTTCTATTTACAAATTGTATTTGATTTTGATACACTAATCCTTGTGGGGCTAACAAGTTTTTCTTGTAGGTGTGCCCTCATTGCTTGAATATTTTCTAAAAGAATGCATGTCAAAGCTTCAAATGCGCAAGGCTACTAATCCTTTTTGCAGGGCTGCCCAAAAGCATAAAAACAATTAAGTGTTTGCTCATTTATTTCATTTCAAGTGTGGCATATACTAGTTATTTTTCTTTCTTAGGCACTTAAGATCTTGTTGTAGGAGTCTTTTAGTGGTAGGAAAGTATGCTCTTCACCCTTGTGGTGAACTAGGAATCTTGACCCACTTCTAGATTTTGAAAGCAAGAGGCTAATTGAACATTGCTTGGTGTGTTTGGGAAAGATTTTTGAGATAGGAGAGTATGCTCTTCACCCTTGTGGTGAACCAGAAATCTCGACCCTCAAAGTTTAATCAAATCTTTGTTTAGTTTAAGATCCTTTAGCGGGCCTACTCTTGAGCAATCAAGAGGAACGACCCAAGTGGGGACAAGCTAATATCAAGCTATTTCGACCCACTATAAACTCAAGGCTATCGAGGACACAAAACCTTGGTAGACATAGTACTTGCCTTTGTTTAGTGTGAGTACTCATGGGATTGTGAACATGAGGAAAATGCTAAGCAAGAATTCGTAAGGTACTCTTGTGGCTGCGAGGTCCATTACTTGCCGCAAGGTAAGGAGTCCCTTTGGGGAGCAAGAGGGGTATTACGAACAGAAGCCCTTACTAAGAACCATAGATAGAAGCTACCCAATGTTTCCGCTTAACATCTTGGTGCATGGATTGATCCTAGTGGACTAACCTAGATCACCCCAAGACTACTCACTATCTGTGTTCCTTTGGTTGTGTCATTGACACTTCCACAAAAAAGCCAATATCTATTGTGGGCAACCACTTTGTATGAGGTGATGGGACATCAAGTGTGGGCCAAGTTGTTAAGTATTGAGCCTTTGTCTTTTTAGGCTAGTAAGTGCTTGAATTATTCTCGTTGTTATCTACCCGTGTAAATGTTCTTGAACATTAAACACCATGGTAGTGCTCATAGGATTTTTTTCAATTTTGATATCTCAAGTGCTTGTCTTGGCAAGGTTGCTTTTTCCCTTGTGCAAGTGTTTGTTGACATGTTTGATCACCTACTATTTGCAAACTTGTCTAGTTACTGCTGTCACTATGTTTGAAATTGAGAAATTCAACTTACCAAACTACAACTTTGACCAATTACCTTCAAAATTGAGATTTACACACTGACTGGTCAATTATTGTGTGACACTTCATTGCTACACAACCATCGCACTGCTTGCCTGGATGATATTGCATGCACTTCCTAGAAAATATTGCATTGCTTCTGGTGAAATATCACACTAGAAAATTTTATCGCCTTGTTACCCTGAGAACTATCGCACAGACTTATTTTTCTATCTCACAGTTGTCTACAATCTGAAACTGATTAGTGTCCTACTTCCAGTCCTTTTTGGTTGATCTAGGTTAGATTAGGTTATTTGTCCTATCATTGGAAGCCTATTTGTGATTGGGATTCTTGTGTTTTGACCCTTTAATTAGTAACCTTTGATTTTACATGTGATCTTTCTTGGAATCGGTGCATTAGAAATTGCTCTTGTTAAAAAGGACCAACCTTTGGATTCTTTGATAACACACTTGGAGAGTCTTAGTAGTCTCTTGTCCAATTCACTTTCACCCAAAATCAATTTCAGTCAAATATAACTTGGTTAAAATCCTCCTCCTGATCCATATGTATTAGGATACTTATCCGTTGATTGGGCACCTTTGTGGTAGTGTTGATTTACACCTTTTGCAATTTTCTATCTCACCATCTCTCTTTTAGACAATTGAACACTTTCACTATCCTAGTTTGATACCAACATTTCTTAGGGTTTTCTTATCACTGAGTGCTTTTTCTTTCATGTCGGTTACGACAAGGTATCAAGTGAGTCAAGGGAAATGACCTCAGATAGTCTTTAACAATTACCCCCTATTCAAACTTGCCAAAGACATAAAGGAAGTGAGGCTGTGTTTGACCAATCACCTAGGAGCGAGTCCAAAGTTTGGTTTAAACCTAAGAGCAATCCTAGTGAGTTGGGCACATCCTTAGCACCTTCTCATTTAGATATGGACATGAGTTACACCATGACTTGAAAGGAGAGGGAAGCAATGGATCAAAATCTTGATGACATATTTCAGAGACATAGAGACAACATTCTATTTGGTGAATCCTCTCATGAAAATCAACTAGAATCACCCCCTATCAATACCAGATATATGGATGCCCATCAAAGGGCTGAAAGGTATGCAAGACGAGCTCACCAAGATGAATGGTCACAACATGAAGACCAAAAAAATGAACCTTGTGATGCTCATGTGAATGCAACGTATGCCGATGATTTGTTCAAACATTTGAGACCAAGTTCTCCACTTCAAACCACCTCACGTTATACAAGTGAAAGGCTAAAAAGAATTGAATGTGAAAAGAAAGCCTTTTTGGACAAACAAGCTACAAAAGAGGAAAGATTTAGACTCCTAGAGGTGGAGAGACAAGCCTTGTTAGAATTGGAAAGGAAAGCCTCTCAAGAGGAACAAGATAGACTTTTGGCCCAATAGCTAGATGCCCAATTCAACAACAGGGGTATCAATAGTGAAAACAACTCCCCACCATCTACACCTTCGGGGACCCCATGAAGCAGAAGACACTCAAGAACCCCTTCAAGATCCCCTAGTCCTAGAGGAAGAAGGACTTCACAACATGCTCACTATAGGAGACAAACACCTCCTAGGAACTCGAGACAACCCTCGCAATGAGCTCATCATGGTTCCCAACATGGAAGTAGTAACTCAAGTTTTGATGCTCAAGACTTCATGAGGATGCAACAAGAACCACTCTTCCAACAATATGTGGAGAGGTATCTAGAGAAAAACAAAGACAATTTCCTAGAGAGCTTGATGAATAAGGGTGCCAGAGTTCCTTACAACTTTGATGTGGATAGGAAGATCAAGAAGAAAAATCCATCTCAAGAAGAAGAGATTAGACAAATGAAGAGTATGATGGAAAAGCTATTGGCTCCTAAGAGCTCATTCTACATTGATTCAATATGTCCCAATCGTTTTGATAAGAGCGTGAGCATGAAGGATTTTCCTAGGAAGGTGGAGATCCCCCAATATGACAAGTATGACGGTAATGGGGATCCACATGACCATGTGCCCCAATTCTACATCATGAGCTTTGAATTTCATCAAGATGACTCCTATCTCATGAGGTTGTTTCCATGGAGTCTTAAAGGTCAAGCAATGGAGTGGTTTACCAACATAACTCCCCCTGTCAAGACTTTCAAAGAACTGGTACATAGATTTGTCGAGATCTATCACCATGTTGGACCTATGTAACTTGAAACAAAATCAAGGGGAGTCCTTTGTTGTTTTCTTGCAAAGGTGGAGACGTCAGTGTGCTCACTACTCCAGGACCATTCCTAAAAAGGAGAAGATTGACATTCTTATTAGCAACTTGGTTCCTGAGATGCAATACGAAGTTTGGAAAATGGTCTTTGAGTCCTTTGACACCGTGGTTGAAACTGCATGCAGAATTGAGGATGTTCTGAAAGAGCAAGGAGTTTTGACCAATAACAAAAACAACAACAGTCAAAACAACCACAATGCTAATAAGGATAAAGGGAAAAACTTGCACTGGAATAAGAACAAGCAAGTGGTTAATGATGGAGTGGTGGATTCTTCTCAGCCTAAGGACCAAGGTGTTCTTCACTTATCTAGTGTTGTCCAAGCAATAAAGCTCAATACTTCCAACCAACAAGATCATAAGCCAAGATATCAAGAGAAGCCCAAGAAAGAGAGGCACCAATTTTCAAAGCTTGGTGATTCCTATGAGGATGTTTTCAAAATGCTTATTGCCAACAATATCACACATCCTCAAGATCCTGCAAAGCACCATATTCCTGATGTAAAACCTCATTGGTGGGATGAAAAGCTTTTTGCAAATTCCACAATGGTATTGGACATGATATCAAACATTGTTGGAAGCTTAAGCATATCATCCAAGATCTAATTGAGAGTGGAAAGCTTTAGATAGATTGGTTGAACACCAATGCTGATCACAAAGCATTCCAAGAGCCTTTGCCTAAATATGAGATGGGGGAAACCTCTAAACCTAAGGATGGAAAGGCTGTGATCAACTACACATACATAGCTATGGATAATGTGGTTAACATGTTGGAAGTTGTTGAGGAAAGTGTCAACATGATGAGAGGAAAAGATCCCTATGGTTATGACTCTCCTCCTATCTTTGATGAAGGACCTGTTGTGGTGCTAAGGGGTCCCAACTCTAGGATATCCTCCCAAGCTCTTAATGCTATCACCTGAAGTCAAGGTCCTATTTTCATTAGAGGACCCAACTCAGGTCAGGCCAATAAACCAAAACTAGTGGCTTCCAAAATTGCCACCTCAAAATCAACAGTTAACCCAAAGTTGAACTATAACCTTGTTGATTAGTTACAGTGAACCCCAGCTTAGATTTTGATCTTTGAGCTCTTAGAGTTGTCTCCAAGACACAAACAAGTCCTTGAGGATGCTTTGTGCACGACCAATGTTCCTAACAATTTAGATGTCTATCAATTCCAAAACATGGTCAATCATCTTGCCAACCCTCATTACCTCACCTTTTCAGAGGAAGATGACAAAGCTTTGAGCCACCCACATAATCTTTCCCTTCACATTGAAGTCATGATTCATAAGACCCATGCCAGGCGTGTGTTGATAGATGGGGGTGCTAGGCTCAATATCTATACTTTAAGTCTTTTAAAAACATTGAGCTATTCGGAGCAAGTAATCGTCACCAGAAAGAGGATCACTATAAAAGCCTATGATGAGGTAGAAAGAAGTTCCAAGGGGTTGGCTGTCCTTCCTGTTAGGATTGGCCTCATTGAGAAAGACATTTTGTTTCAAATTGTTGATGCTGGTCCTCTAGCATACAATATCTTACTTGGTAGGCTGTGGATCCATGAGATGCAAGTGGTGCCATCCACCTACCATCAGTGTGTTAAGTTCCCCTACAATGGAGTAGAAGTCTGTATACCTAGGGATAGCACATGATTTGTCAATTCAATTTTCGCAGGGACTCATGTTCCTCTCAACAAGGAAGTAGACGATTTCAATGCGACCCTAGCACAGTGCAAAGATAGGCTTAAGTCCATAGACCTTGGTATGGGGGGGTATCAACTTGACTCCTTCACACAACTTGCAGTCTCACCTCGGTCTTATGGAAAACCCTCATAGGAAAAGAGACCTTCATCTTCACCCATGTCCTTATTTGGCACATTTGTAGAATCTTCAGTACGTATACAGGATGAGAAAGAGGAAGTGGCTGTTAGAGATTGGATCTATAGAGAAGATAAATACTTGCATAATGAGAACTTCTCTCCCTGTCATAAAGCCTATGGAAGAGGGTAAACTTTTGTCAAAAATATGGGCTACCCAAGGCATGGTCCTCTCAGTCAAAGGTTAGACGCCAGAACTGAACCTCTCGATCATGCTCTCTTTGGATGCATGTCTAAAAAAATGGCGGACCTAGGATTCAAGAACCGTAACAAGAACACTCCTCCTATCCCAAATGAGGTAGATAGTGAAGATGAATCTAAGTACATGCCCAATTTGACAAACCAATAGGATATGTGTGAAGATTGGGTCCCTTCCACCAATCTCCTTTGGGGAGATTCAGACAATCCAGTTGCTCATGCAACTATTTCAAACATAGCACAAGAAGAATCAGATGCATAAGATGCTATCATAGAACATGTTACCCTTGGTGACATTAGAGCCTCTACCTCAAGGTGTCATAAACATGCATGGTGTAAACATCCCAGTCAGGATTTAGATACTGATTCACGTGAGTATGAATGGGAGTCTCTCTTGGATTCTTCTATAGTTGATAGGGATGTTGATATCATCCATACCTATAGTTCTCAATCTAAGGTAGCTAATAAGTGATGCATACGATTAGAAGATTTGAATCCACAGGTTGCTTTAGTGGATGACTCTTCACTTGGTAGGACTAATCCTGATTCGAGTCACTTAGAAGGATACTTGATAGACCCTGACTTTTCAATCACCAGAGATGATCCCATCTGTATCCACAATCTTGAACCAGTCATTGATTTACCCCTTTCTTATCCTCACCTCATTAATTATTCTCAATGTTATCCAGAGCCTACGCTCTTGACTTTCCAAAATGACTATGAGGTAGCCTGTTACCTAAATGCCATTGAACCCGTAGTCTCTTCCACCAACAAACTGGCTACAAGCATGATAGAGCCTGACCTCAAGTACCTCAGTCAAAAAATAAAAAGAAAAGAAAGAAAGAATAAGAGTTATGATGGTGAAAGCCACTGTGTGGCGGTGTCAGAACCTAAAAAAGTAAAAATAAATGACATATCCAAGGGTGAAAAACTCTTGGAGGCACCTGAGGATGAGGTACTTGATCATCCCCCAAGTTACTTTCAGGACAGATCTTCAGTTCTTGTTGGGCCTACATAGTTAGTTAATTTGGGTACAACTGAAGCTCCACAAATAGTACATTTGGCTCAATCATTGTCAACACAAGAAAGGGAAGCATATACCAAGTTCCTATAGAGCAAGAAGATTAATTTTGCTTGGACTTATTTAGACATACCAGGATTGGACACTAATCTCATTATGCATCACTTGTCCATAGCTCCAGGTATCAAACCAGTCAAACAAAATTTGAGGAAAATGCATCCTCACATAGCTCTTCTTGTCAAGGCAGAATTAGAAAAACTCCTCAGTGTAGGATTTATAAGAGCTATTGATTATGCCAAATGGATATCAAATATTGTCCCACTTTCTAAACATTACAAGTCCATTTGTGTTTGCACAGACTTTAGAGATCTCAACAAAGCATGCCCAAAGGATGATTTTCCACTCCGTAATATAGACATGATAGTGGACATGGAAATGGGTTATGAGATCTATTCATTGATGGATGGTTTTTTTGGATATAATCAAATCAAGCTAGCTCCCAAGGACCAAGAAAAGACTGCTTTCACTTGTGCATGGGGTACCTATTGTTGGAATGTCATGCCTTTTGGGCTAGAAAATGTAGGAGCTACATATCAAAGAGCTATGACTACAATCTTTCATGACATGATGCATAAGAATATGGAAGATTATGTGGATGACACCTTGGCTAAGTCCAAGAAAAGAGATAAACATTTAGGTGATTTAGAGGTCATTCTAGATCGTATGGAGCAATTTCAGTTAAGATTAAATCCAAAAAATTGTGCATTTGGAGTCACCTTTGGAAAACTTCTAGGATTTATCATTTCAGCCAAAGAATAGAGGTAGACCCAGAAAAGGTTCAAGAAATTTTGGATATGCCACCTTCCAAAAACATTAGTTAAATGAGGAGTCTACAAGGACGCCTTCAATCTATACAGAGGTTCATTTCACAACTGGTGGATAGAGCTCAACCCTTCAATAAGACATTGCATAAGGGAGTCAAATGTGTCTGGAATGAGGATTGTCAACAAAGCATGGACCAAATCAAGAAATATTTGGCAAATCCTCCGATCTTAATGCCTCCTATCCTAGGGAAACCACTCATTTTATATGTTTCAGCAACAAAATCTTCCTTGGGGGCATTATTATCTCAACTTGATGACACTGGAAAAGAAAGAGCCATATATTACATCATCCGTACGCTTGTTTCATATGAGGTCAATTACACTGGTATTGAGAAAGCTTACCTCGCCGTGGTGTTCGCTTCCCAAAAGTTGTGACATTACATGCTTGCACATACAATACACCTCATAGAGAAAATTGATCCTCTCAAGTATTTTCTCGGTAAGGCTGCCCTCACAGGTAGACTTGCTAAATGGATGATGATTCTTTCAGAATTTGACATTGAGTATGTTGAACACAAAGCTATTAAAGGACAAGGTATCGCTGATCAATTAGCTGATTTCCCAATTCAAGATAGTGTTCCTATTCAAGTTAATTTTCCAGATGAGCATCTCATGTACATGACTACAAGAACATGGAAGATGTTCTTTGATGGCTCTTTCATGCAAAATGGTTCAGGAGATAGTGTGTTGTTTGTTTCTCCTCATGGGTACACAATCCCTAAATCTTACAAACTATTGTTTCCATGTACAAACAACATTACCAAGTATGAAGCTTTGACAAATGGACTCAAAATGGCCATAGAATGGAGAATCACAGAACTGCACATTTATGGGGACTCACAGCTAATAATCAACCAAGTTAATGAAGACTATCAAACAAAAGATGAGAAACTAGTACCCTACAAGAAAATGGTTGATTCTTTGAGATGATATTTCACATTCATCACATTTTAGCAAATCCCTAGAGTAGAAATAAAAGCAGTTGATGCTATGGCAACACTTGCTTCACTTCTCCAGCTAGAGCAACATGAGTCCAGATTTGAATTCCTGGTGGAAGAGCTACACTATCCTATATATGAATCCCAAGAAAGCCATGTTATCTGCACTCTTATTGGTCATGATTCATCCTGTTATGGTTCCATTTACTCATACGTTCATGATGGCATCATCCCTGAAACCTTTAACTGGTCTGAATGAAGAAACCTTACCCACAATGCCTCTCACCATAGCCTTATATTTGGTGATTTGTATAGGAGGGGTTTAGATGGGACACTTCTTAGTTGCTTGGAAAAGGAGGAATCAAATCAAGCGTTAGTTGACATTCATGAGGGCATTTGTGGAGGACATTCTAATGGTCCTTCCATGGCCTAAAGGTTGCTTAGGGTGGGGTACTATTGGCCCACAATGCAAATGGATACAGTAGCTTTTGCCAAATCATGTAAAAAGTGTCAAAAACATGGTAACCTGATACATGCTCCAGGCAGGGAGCTTATTCTTTCTATATCTCATTGGCCATTTCATCGCTGAGCCTTTGATCTTGTTGGGTGGATTCATCCCAACTCATCAGGTGGACACAAATTTATCATCACTACTATTGACTATTTTACCAAATGGGTTGAAGCTATCCCGCTTTCTGTTGCTTCAGGTAAGACAGTTTCCCTATTCATTTTGAACCATATCATCTGTCGATATGGAGTGCCTTCAGAGATAATCACTGACAATGGAGGTTAGTTTAAAAATAAGGACCTTAAGTAACTCTGCAAAAAGTTCAAGATAAAACAACATTGGTCCTCCATTTACTTCCCGCAAGGAAATAGACAAGCAGAGGCTTAAAATAAGAACATTCTTAAAATTCTCCATAGAACAGTTCATAAGAATGGTAGAGATTGGAATTTACAGATAAATCTAGCCTTATGGGCCTATAGAATGAGTATTCATACTCCAACTGGGGCTACTCTTTTTTCCCTTACTTATGGTGCTAAAGTAGTGTTACCTTTAGAGGTTGAGATTCCTTCACTTAGAGTTTCCCTCAAAGGTCTAGTTACAGACGAAGACTACCGCACCATGAGACTCCAAGAATTAGAACTTCTAGATGAGAAGTGTCAAGCATCATTTGACCACATGAGAGTTTACCAAAAGCGTATGTCCAAAGCATTCAACAAAAAGGTTTGCCCTAGAGAATTCCAAGTGGGAGATCTTGTCCTACGAGAAAATCCAAAAAATTAACAGCATAGAGAACAAAATGGAAAATTCAAACCTAACTGGCTTAGACCATACATTATTATTGCAGCTTTTGGGACAGGTGCTTATTTATTATCTGATGAAGAAGGAGAACAACTCTCTGATCCTATCAATGTCTTTCACCTGAAGAAGTTCTATCCATGATGCCTTTTTTGTCTGAGGGCATCCTTTGTACATATTTATTGATCTTGAAAAAATTCCAAAAAAAAAAAATTCATATATGATGCTGAAAAAATCCTAAAAAGATATAAAGTCCTAAAAAAATATTAAAAAATAAAAAAATTCAAAAAATTCAACAAAATAGAAAAAGTGCCTTGGTGAAAACTTGGAAACAGGCGCCTTGGTAGCAAAAATACAGAAAAATTGAAAAAATCAAAAAATTTGTCAAGTGGTGAAAACCTGGAAACAGGTGCTGCTTGAGGCCTTTGCACCCTTGTTTCTTAGCATGCGCTCTTGAAACTTAGCCTTTCTCCATCATTCCTTGTCCTTATTGCCTTGGTTTGGAATTGGTCTTTGTCTTTGTCTAGGGGGCATAACTGTGTCAGCATTGGTCTTTTGGATGCATCAGTCTTTAGGACACCTCGCAAATGGTGTTTTTCAACACCACCCCCAACTGTGTTTTTCAACACTTCCCTAGCATCTAGTGTTTCTCAACACTTATCAGATATCCTACCTGCAGTCTAGAATGATGCGATATTTCTCATTGGCAGATGTGATACTCAAAGTTTGACTGTATGACCTACACACATGCACTTAAACATTTGACTTGCTAAGACTTGTTTTGACTTTATTTCTTTGTGTGCTGTCTATGATGATTTCTTTGATGAGTATTCTCTCCCTAATAGTTTTTGATGATGCTGAGCTAGAAGACTGGGGGCATAAGGACATGTTTATCTATTTTCTGCCTGTGGGTATATTTTGTTGATCCTAACTATCATGAGCATTCATGCTTGTTCCACTTGACAATAGGATCTACAAGGTATTATCCTTGACTATTTTCTACAAGTGCATGCTTGTAGTCATCTTGACCTTATTATGTCTCGATACGAGCATAATCTTTCTCTATCAAACTTAGGGAACCTCACTGCACTAGTCATCTTGACCTACATGTCTTTGATGCTTAGGTGGGATTCCCACATATCTATCTGATATAGATCATATTCATATACCCATAGTTATACTAGTGTGTATTGTATGATCTTGCGATGCTACCAATAAAGCTTGATGATGATTATTAGAGACTAATGGCATTGTGACCTTGCAAGTAAACCACTTTTCATAGTAGCTTGCATTCTTAGGTTCATGTTAGTTTAGTCTTGCATCTTGCATATGGAGAGAGCTCTCCTTTTTTCTTTCATAGACTTATCAGTCAACTGTGCTCACCTTTTGCTTCTTTTCAATCATGTCTTTTTCTCCTCATCTATCACATCACATCCTTTTCCTATCATCACAAGGGGTTAATATTATCATCATATCTATATCCTAAACAGATTATTTTCAAAAACATGAGCCTATATCATACATATGAGAACTAAACATACATCTATGAGAGAGATTATACATGAGCATTTATAACACATATATCATACATTTGAGTAATATAACAAGACAATAAAACTGAATCATCCATCACAAGTGAGACAAGAACACAAGATATATCATCAAAAATCTAGTAATCTCATATATATAAGTTATGATACAAGTACACTATGGGATCTAAAATTTGGATAATGTCTCAAAGATATGTCTCAACATCTAAATCCTAGACCTAGGACTGACTCTACCCATCATGTGGAGGTGGTGGTGGTGGAGGTGGCATTCCCATCCTATCCCCTGCCATGTCTGATCTCCTAGCCCTCTTTGAGCAGAGTGGTGCTCGCTGTGCTATGGGTATGACTGCTATGTATAGACCATGATAATATGTCACCCATGCTACCTCCCTCTGGATCTCTATAGCATCATCTCATGCCACCCTCTCCCACCGATCTATCTCAGCCCACAAATCTGTTAACTACTGTATCTTAGTCTCTAAGACCTGTATCTGTGCACGAAGATCCTCCCCTCCCCTATCCGCAAGCTACTCCCCTGCGTCCACCCATCGATGAGATGGTCTCACCTCATCCTCCTCCAGGCTCCCTAACCTCTATCTCTGTGACCATCTCCGGCCACTTGATCTTGATCCCTATCCCCTCTTTGCTCTCCTCCCTCCTCCATCTCCTCCATCATCCCCATCATCTCCTTCATCACCCTATGCCTGTGGCTATGCATCAGGAACTGTAAACCTAGGGAATGGGTGCCTCCACCACTCTACCCTATAAGCTGCATCCACTCCAGCATCTGCCATATCAGGAAGGTAATCCCATGGCTCCCTGCGTAGATCTATCTTCTCTTGTACTACCTGCTGGTAGTCCAGCATCGACAGCCATCCCTCTCCCTCATCCTCTCAACTTCGGGCATATGTGGTCATCTCCACTGTAACTCTCTGCTACCACCCAAACTATCTCCACACCTGAGTGATCACAAATCACTCAATAATCTCATCATGTTGCCCTACTAATGGCTAGCTGCACAGCATATATCCGAGCTCTTGCTCCCTGTCACTCCACTGCTCAACCTGTCGGTATGGCCTCCACTCAAAGGCTGTGAGCTCATCCAAAAATATCCTATAGTAGGTGAGGTCTCCACTATGGGGCTGGCTGATAAAACCTATATACCTGTATATATAGGGGCGTCTCTGCTCCCAAGGCTATACTTGTGGTCTCACAATGGCTATGTGCTCCCATGCCCATAATTGCGTGAGGATTGCTCCGCATGCCCAAGTCCTGCTGTCCCTGTATACTATCTCATGCAGCTCATGGTACATGTCTACCAAGATAGCCAAGCCCCATGCCATCCACCTCGGATGCGCAATCAGATCTACAACCAACCTACCCCAACCTAGTGGGAATCCCCTCTGACTCATGTCAGTCACCAAGGCATGTGCCACTATCAAGCACACAATGCATGGCATCAGATAGTTGCGCCCATACTCCTCCATTAGCCTATCCCAGTTGAGGTGTCGGTTAATGATGATCACATCCTGGAACATGTCTTGGATGGCCTATCGCCCGTTTGTCAGATCTTGATCATAGTATACCTATGCCAACAACAACAAAATCATGTCAGTTTTCATCATATGGAAACATTACATCTATGAACATTTATAAACATGATTATACTCACTAGATCACCATGGCTTGGTATCTGGAGGATCTGATAGACATCCTCTAGAGAGATCATCACCTCTCCAGTCGGTAGGTGAAAAGTGTTGTGCTCACTGTGCCATCTCTCGGCCAGCGCAGTCAACAACCCATGATTTTCTTGAATATGGGGCATATCTAGCAAGAACCTAAACCCCATGCTGATCAAGTCATCTCTCCCAGGATCATCTAGATCCCTAACGCAACGTAACCTGATCACTCTCGGCACTTTGATAATCAGTGTTGAGAAAGCCTCCTGCAAGCCATAACCCCAAACCAGATGTCAGCACATATCATGATGGATGACTAAAAATCAATACAAGGAATATTGAATGCAAAAATTGTCTAGACCCATGTTATATTGTTCAAATTCAAAAGTATGTGATTTTTTTACACTGGTGTGACACTATTTTTTGGAATTGTATCATACGATACTTTCCTCAATAGCAGTATGATACTATTTTCCTATGTGATAGTTCGCACAAGATCGCATGATGTTTTGTCCAGTATCATGTGATACTGGATTGAACAGCTGTGCTATACTTTGTGGACCCACAAACTATTGTACGATAAAATATGTAATGTGTGTGCAATAATTTTTAAGTGTCATATGATATTTTGTACCACTATAATTTGAACTATTAAAGAATAATAAAACATGTGTTTTAAATGTCATTAATGACTCAAAATAGCTAGTTTTTCTGAAAACTTACCAAGGCACTATAGTGAGGAGGCCTGTTGTGCAACTGACCGCACTCAAATCAATGTGTTTGAATTAGGATAGCTTCTTGCTAGGCCATTATCTCTCTATGATCTCTTAAGGTTCTCAAATATCACAAAAGACAAATGAATTTAAAAATGACCTTTTTACCCCTTATATAGCCTTTTAACTTTTTGACCTGATTTTCAAAACACCTCAGAATTTTGTGAAAATTGCACCCCTAGCTAATGTCGACATCCTAGATTCATTTTTGGGATTGAAATTGAAATTTGAGTTCATCTTGATAGTCAAAATTGGATTTCAAAATTTCCCCTTCTTCTGCGCAGTTGGCTAATCTTTTGAGGCCTGATCGTTCGATCTTTGTTGGGGCATCTTCATTTCTTCATTTCCATCTCTCTCACCCTTCTTTTCTTTCATTCATCTCCTTCACTTTGTCTCTCTAAGGTTTGACTTCATCTTTATCCTATATCTTTCTTAGTCAAACCTAGTCAAAGTGGGGCATCCCTTCACTACTTGATGGTTATTCTATTACCTTTCATCTTCGATTATGATTTCTAGTGATTTGATCAACTTTATCCATATGTTGTCTTTCCTCTACCTACTTTTGATTTCAATTCCGAGGGGTTAGTACCTATCAAACTTCAATTCTTGATTCAACTTTATCAATCGAACCTTGAGATTCTTATCTCTTATTTGAGACTTGACAATCACCTATTTACAGGGGTGTTGGCCTTGTCCTTTTCAATTAGCTTATCTTTGTCCTGATGTGTTCCCATTCATTGAACACATGTCTGGGTCATTTTGTGATCCCAAATTGATCTCACACTTCAATTCCATTCTTTGACTGCATGTGATCCCAAATCGATCTCACATTAGTCAAAGAGAGGCAAATGTATGTACCCTAAAATGGTCGCCTAGACTTTGGGCCCCATTCTACAATTTATTAAATTCCTGAATCAACACTTGGAAATTTTCAAATCAATTTTCCTTGATCAAATCCTAATTCTATCATTTATTCGATTATATTCTATGGATTAACCATTTTATCCTAAGTCTTTATTTAATTAAAAGGAATTCCCTCCCCTTTTATTAAATAAAAAGCCCCCACTTTCATCTCACCCTAAGTTGCACAAATAAAGCATTATTCTTATTTTATAAAAAGAAGAAAATGCCTTTTTGTCTCACATGGGACACAAAAGTCAACTCTTATTTCTCATTGGAGGAGACTTGTGCACATGAATTGATCCCACTTTCAAACTCCACCCTTGATCATCTCTTTTGCCTCTTAATCTCCATGGTCCATTCCTTCTCAATTCCTTTAAAAGGAGAGCTCTTTTCTCATTCTAGGATCCAACTTTTGAATACTAATCTTATGCCACAGGTTTTCTTGGAGATTTTGGGATCGTTGGAGATCTTATAGCTTTTAGTCTTCATTCTTGCATCATAGCTTAGCTTCCATGGCATTTCTAGTTTAATTTCCTTTATGCTCTAGTTTAGCTCACATAGCTTAATTAGTAAGGACTTGTAATACTTTCATTTTCCTTTCATAGCTTAGTTGCATTCTTCATTCTTAGTATAGTTGCATTGTATTTTCATTCAAGATTCTTGAAGATATTGGCATTCTTGCCCTTGTCTCATTGAATCTCCCACTATGTGGTTGACTAGAAAGGTCATATGCTTCATAGCTCTAGCTGAGAGCAATCTAAATATCCTTGCAACTCCATGCTTAGGGAGCTCTAGCTTTCTTTCTCAAGGTTTCCAATTCATGGATTCTCTTGGAAGTAATGACTTAGAGAAGTGCATATTTTGAGTGTACACAGTGCAGATCATGCGGGTTTTGGGGGAATCATATGCAGGATAAGATAGTGCTTCCACCAGGAATTCATAGCGTAGCTCATGTTTAGGCTATTGTAATAGAGTAGATAGTGTTGCCATTGCATCGACAACCTTGTTCTCTATTCTAGGAATTTGGTCAAATGTGATAGATATGAAATACTTCTTTAGATCATCTACCATTATTTTGTATGGAATGAGCTTTTCATCTTTAGTTTGGTACACATCATTGACTTGATGGATAACAAGTTGTGAGTCTCCATGAATGTGTATCTCTGTCACTCTCCACTCAATTGCCATTTTCATGCCATTTAGAAGGGCTTCATATTCAGCAATATTGTTTGTGCAAGGAAAATTTAATCTGAATGCTTTAGGTATGGAGTATCCTTGAAGTGTGATGATCAATATTCTTGCTCCAGATCCATTCTGTGTATAGGAGCCATCAAAGAACAATTGCCATTCTCTAGAAGAAAGATTCATGATAGAGGAATCTGGGAATTCCATTTGCATTGGTGTATCATCAAACATAGATGCATCTGCCAATTGATCAGTAATAACTTGGCCTTTAATAGCTTTTTTTTCAACATATTCAATGTCAAATTCACTTAAGAGCATGACTGTCATGCCAAAATTATTTGCAACCATCTCAGAGACAATTATTTGTAAAAATAAATAAATAAATAAATCATTTTCTAGTCCTCTTCCAAATTCCACAAGAAAGGTACATAATAACACAACTTAAACAAGTTTTAATGCCTGAGTAGATGGTGTTCCCGCACCTCATTTAATAACAATTTTATTATATTTTATTAACATCTTTCATGTGTGTTAGAAATTCCTACAAACTCATTCAAAATTTCCACAAAAACCTCTACCATACAATGACACATGACAAGAATAGCAAGATTAATCACATAGACATTCTGGCAGACACTAGCATTCTCACAATCATGCCCTTTTTTTTTCAAGGAAAAGTTTAATATTACCAAAGATTCACTAGCTCAATGACATCATAATCACCACACATGGTACTGCAATGCAATTATTCATGCCACTTTCTTAATTTTATATGACATCTCTCTAACCATGAGAAGATACAAATCCACACAATCACACAATAATCCACATCACCGGGAGTACACATTACAACAAAAGGCTCAGAAGCGGACATAGTCCAGTCCTCTGGGTATACACAATGATCTCATCTACCTCAAAATCTTAAATCTGTAATCCAATGCTACATATAACAAAACTTCCAAGGAATAGTCACCACTCTAAGGTGGCAGTGGATGCTAGCTGCATAGCAGCTTCACATACCCCATACTCAAGGATTCCCTTATGTCTGCTTCCTCGCATACACTCACCAAGTCTACCTTCTGCATCCTTGGTGAGGAAATCACATTACTACATAGGACCAACATTCGAATAACACCAAGAAAAATAGTTTAGCCACCAAAGTCATAAAAAAAATAAAATAAAATAAAGTAAGTTACCAAATTCAACAATAATTAATGTAAATAAAATTTTAACAACCATAAATCATTGCATCAAGAAATCCCAAAGATTGTGGCTAAACCTTCACAAACAAAATAAACAATTGTTGGTCCGCACAAGCAACAAAAAAAGAAATCATCATGAAATGGCACAACACTTCACTATGTGACCATACATAGTCACCAACGAGGAAGGAGGGAATCATCGTCTGGCTGTCACAATAACTCTCCATGTGGCGACCCAACAGTCTCTAACCACATGGCATAAACAATAATAAAAATACATATGCTGGTAATATATCATATGGTAGTGTTCCTTGCAGATATGGCACACATAGGACACACTCCAAATAGTGATACCCCCAAGGTCATCACTATAGCCAGAGGTATACATGGCTAGGGTCAACCCATACGCACTTCCACGTCCAACGACTGAGCATCCATGGGCGCCCCTCTACAAGCATGCAAGTGTCTCCCAATCGCTCTGCATCAAGTAGGAATACATAACATACATATACTGCGCCTTCACGTACTCATGTACGTGGCATCATGTCCTCGAGCTCGGCTCGCTACCATCAGCAACACGGCATCATCACCTATCACTATGTCAGAACATCAGTGGGTGTGGCATCGTATCTCATGCATCATGTCGGAACATGTGCAGTACGGAATACATCACAGCAGGGCATACACTTCCTGCCTCATGCTGGATCTCAACGAATACATGTGGAGCTATGAATCATCAATGTACTGCCCAATCTATCCAATAGAGTCTCACATCAAATACTGATACAATGCTCAATTGTGGGGATAAGGATGAACACACATGAACCTCATACTCGGGTTCATCAAAAGGGAAAGTAGTGAGTACATTCCTTGGTTAGTGGAAGCTGACATCGCTTCGTGCCGCTATAATGCAGACACACTACCATAATAACCAAGAAACTTTGTGGCTGCTTCCACCCCTACACATACTGAGTCATCATGGGGGAAACGGGGGATAGTGTCTCTTACTCCATTCCTCAAATAGTTGAGGTTCATGTCACCTCGTGCAGCCAGACATACACTACAACAAGATGCACATACACTCCTCTCTTCATTACCATGCTAGAAATCAAATTGCATATGGGAAATGGAGTCACTAACCTTGCTCCAAGCAAATGAATGATGGGTGTAGAATTCTCTTCCTCTTCAACCAAACTTTCTCCTCTCTAACTTTCTCCAAGCTCCTAGTTTGTCTCCAAAGTTGGAGAGTGGGTCCTTGGAGAGCCCAAAGCTAAGCCTTCCACTAAAATACCCTCTACACACTCTCCCATGCCCATGGAAGAGTTGGGAGTTTCCTATTGGATGTTCTACCCAAGGTCTTCCAACTTTCCTAAAAATGGAACTCTAAAAGGTGAATGGGGAAGAGTAAATTGGAAGCTTTTTGACTCAAGAGTTCCCATGTGACTTAGAATTTTTGCCACTTTTCAAAATGTCACTTTTGGAGGGCTTCCCAAGGTGCTCCTAAGGTGTCTTGTGGTCAAAAAGGGTCCCTTACCCATAGGTATATCCCATGGGCCTTCCATATTCATGCAAAATAACTCCCTAGGTGTCTATTTGACCCCCTAAAACCTCCCTTCAAGGTGAAATTCGAAATTCAAAGTTCAAGGATTGGGGCCACCTCATGGGTGCACTCACCAAGCTTAGGGAATAGGATTACCACCTAATACTAGGCCAGGATGGTGACATGTAATTCTCTCCATGTGGACCATTTCCAACACATTAGACAATACACATGTGTCAATTGACACCACTACACATCACAATTACACTTGGCAATATCCACTAACCAATTTAATTACATAAAACATCTTACTTCCTAAATACACTCAAATCCACATACATTACAAAATAAAAATCACATCACAAGGAGGTCTTGTGTCCCCTTGGGTCACGACCTTGGTGTCACAGAGTTCACAAACATATGTTGGCTTGACTCCCCCAAATCCATGGTTAATACCTGCACTCATTAGACAAGCATCAGTAGTTCCAGTAATGATCAAAATGCGCAGAACATCATCACATTCAATTAGCTTCAAAATATTATATCATCTATCCATTCATCCACTCATAACACAATTAAGCAATATCATCTCCTAAGCTAACAATTTCAAATTGCACAATCATTTCTAAGGAAACGTAAATTTTGATCTCATATTCAATGGTAATAACTTAACTACATGTGAATTCTAACATCAATTAATCTAAATCTTGCTTTCCTACATGTTACCTTTTTGGAAATTAGGAACACAATCATAATTTCCCTAACTATATAGCTCGCATAATAATCACATAATTTCAACATGTCTATCATACATAATTTAAATAATCCAATTCATCATTTCAATGTCATAGCAATGTCCTGTGTTCATAATCAAGATAAAATACCTTACACTAATAATGTCACTGCTAGAATAAACCACACATAAAGTCTAGAGTGTACTGAAATCATAACCGAACGTAACAAGATAAGGGTCTCAATACCCAGTCTATCGCATAAAAAGTAAGGTGCCATGATGACTTTGAGTAGAGCCCTCACATAAATCTAAGAAAAGTTTGCAAGAAATAACAATAGTGCTTACCAGAGTGTTCTTACCAAGATGAGGGGAATGGAGGGGTCCTACACCCTCCCCCCCTAAGTCTCGACTTACTCCTGGAAGTCACAAGGTTGCGCTAACACCCTCTAGTAGTACAGCTTGATCCATGGCACTAACTTCCTGCGTGTTAGCATCTAGGAACAGCTATGCATTTTTTCTCATCACAATAATACAACCACATTTGCATTGGTGTATCATCAAACATAGATGCATCTGCCAATTGATCAGTAATAACTTGGCCTTTAATAGCTTTTTTTTCAACATATTCAATGTCAAATTCACTTAAGAGCATGACCCATTTAGCTAATCTACCTGTGAGGGCAACTTTTCTTAGTAGGTACTTTAATGGATCAATTTTACCTACCAAATGTGTGGTATGAGCTAACATATAATGTCTCAATTTTTGTGATGCAAAGATCACATCTAGACAAGCTTTCTCAATCATTGAATAGTTCTTCTCACATGCAACCAAAGTTCTACTGATATAATAGATAGCTTGTTCCTTTTTATTCTCATCATGTTGTGCTAACAATGCCCCCAATGATGTATATGTTGTAGAGACATACAAGATCAATAACTTCCCTTGAATAGGAGGCATCAAGATAGGAGGATTTGATAGATATTTCTTGATATGGTCAAAGTTCTTCTCACATTCTTTGTTCCATGCAAAAGTCACACCTTTATGTAATGTCTTTGTAAAAGGCTGTGATATGTCAACTAACTATGATATGAAACGTCTGATAGATTGCACCCTCCCTTGTAATGTTCTCATTTGATGAATATTCTTTGGGGGTTGCATCTCCATTATAGCCTTTACTTTAGCTGGATCCACTTCAATGCCCTTCTTTGAAAATATGTATACTAAGAGCTTTCTAGAAGTGACACCAAAAGCACACTTCTTAGGATTTAGTCTGAGACTAAATTTTTCCATTCTATCTAGTATCTTGCTCAAGTCATTTCGATGTTCATCTCTGATCATAGATTTGGCTAAATTGTCATCAACATAATTCTCCATAGTGCAATGCATCATGTCATGAAAAATAGATTTCACAGCTCTCTGATAGGTAGCACTAGCATTTTTAAGCCCAAATGGCATGACATTCCAACAGAAGGTACCCCATGCACATGTGAAAGCAGTTTTCTCTTGATCCTCTAGAGCAATTTTTATTTGATTATATCATCATTGGCACTAATCTGATGCTCAAGTTTGAAGGTGATATTACAACTTAAGATGTTCAATTCATGAATAGGCTCAATGTCATTGTGGGAGTCCACTTCAACCATTAGTGGATCAGACTCGTTAAGTTCACTACTTTTCTCTAGACTCACGTTGGGTTTAGATACATATTGGTGAATAACATCAACATTTTTCTCTGTAATAAGCTCATATTCTTTAGGAATGACTCCCCATTCATAGTCATTAGATTCATCTTCTGATTCAGGACTTTTAGGAAATCTTAGAACATGAGTAAAGTCAGGATGAACACCCCAAAAAGGGTTACCCTCAGTTTCTGATTTGAATTCATACTCATGGGAATCTATTTCAGAATAACTACCACCTTCCTCTTGGTCTACTTGATTAGCTTCGAGATTAGCTGGTTCTTGTGTTGCAACTATCTCTTGTTCCATAGTAGGTTCTCATGTGTTGACTACATTAATCCTCTTGATTGGATCATCTTCTGCATCAAGGTCTTTGATTTCTTTAGGAAAATGCTCATAAGGAATGAGTTCTGAGCTTTCTGAATCACTATCTAATGGTTTAGTTTCTTCCTTCTTAAGAAGGGCTTCTCCTAGTGTGATTTTCTCTATGACATGAGAGTAGTTACCTTTGAGGTAAAAGGGTTTCTTTTTAAGGCCTAAGCCAACATTATCTTTGTTTGACCTACCAGTATGTGAAATAGGTGCCATGAGACCTTTTCCTCTAACTCCTAGAGGTCCTTTGCTTGGATATCCCATTTTTGTGATCAATTTGTCCCCTGGGCCATATGACTTAGAAGGGATCTTTGGTATGTTAGAGTCACTAGGTTGAATAATTTGGGATTCAGGTTCATCTTTGTATAGCCATGCAAGCATAGCTTCATCCTCCTCAAACTCTTTCTTGGAGACTTGTTCTGCCACAAATTTTTTTTATATGCCTCAAGAGGTTGTTTAGATTCTAGCTTAGATTGTTTCAAAGATTGTCCATAAGACTTAGGAGAGATAGGGAGAGATGTCAAAGATAAGACTGCTTCTATAGTATATTCTCCCATACCAATTTCTTTGATATTGACCTCTTTTGCAATGTCTTCCATTTTAGATGTGGATGCTTCTTCTATTTGCTTAATGGAAGATTCTCTATTATTGGGAACAAGTTTATCCGCACTTTCCTTCAATGCATTGCAAGTGGTGGATATGTCAGCTAGAATGGTGACCTTTACTCCTTCATAGGGAAACTTCAAACATTGATGGTATGTAGAAGGAATAGCTTTCATTTCATGTATCCAAGGTCTCCCTAGAAGGATATTGTAAGCCAAAGGTAGATCAAGAACTTGACATGTAGTATCTCTGATTACTGAACCTACTCTGATAGGTAAGACAATGGTGCCTTTAGAAGATCTCTCTTGTTCATCATAGGCTTTGATAGTTATCTTCTTTCTAGGATCAATAGCCAACTCTGAAAATCCCAATTGTGTGATCAAGCTATAAGAACAAATGTTTAGGCCAGCGCCCCCATCTATCAACATGCGTTTGAATCTACGGTTCTAGATCAAGACTTCTATATGAAAGGGCTGATTATGTGAGTGACTCAAGGAGTTGTCATCTTCCTCTGAAAATGAGATATATTACGGAGATGTAAGATGTCCAACCATAGTCTGGAACCTGTCTAAATCAAGGTTGTCAGGAACATTGGATCCGAGAAGGGCTTTGTCTAGAATGGCTCTATGAGTTAGAGATATTTGAAGGAACTCAAGCATGGAGATTTTTTCATTAGTGTGTTGGAGTTGTTGAACAATATTGTAAGATGTTGGCCTCGTGTCTTTAGGATTGGAAGATTTAGAAGCAGCCTTTTGTTTGGAAGTGGAAGAAAGATTAAAGGGCATCTTAAGGGCATCTTAGGGACATTTGATGAATTTGGGATTTGTCCTTTCAGATGAGCCTAAGCTTGTGATTGAGTAACTGTTTTAGCTAAATGATGATGCCTATCTCTTCACACAATTGTGATGACATTGCAATGCTCAGAGAGACAGGGTTCAACCATATTGATAATAGCATTATTTCTAGGGTAAGCATAATTGACCTTTGCCCCAATAGTAGGTTGAGAAGATGAATCTCCTTGACCATGTTTTAGAAATGGCTCTGTGAATGCTGTATGATCATTATTAATCTTGTGATTATCAATTAGGATTTCTCCCTTATCGATTTTATCTTGTATAGTATGTTTCAAGCGTAAGCAGTTGTTAGTTTTATGACCCTTACTACGATGGAAGTCATAGAATTCATTCTCTTTCCACCATTTTGGTTTAGGTTCAGGATCAAATTGTCAGATCTCAGGAAAATATATGATATTGTTAGCCAACAAAGTTTTTATGGCTAATTCCAAAGATTCTCCAAGAGGAGTGAACTTTCGTTTATTATCAGTAGACCAAGGTTTATATTCTTTCATCTTTTGAGATGATTCAGGTACCTTTTGTTTTGAAGCTTTGATGGCTTGGGTACCGATAGTTAGATTGAAATCTAGTACCTTAGATTGGGCATTGAGAGTGTAAAAAATGCCATCTGTGATGATGTCTTTGTTCTTGTTCCAGTTTTTGTTCTTGTCCTTAGAACTAGATCCAGATCCATCCTTGTCCTTTTGAAGTGTGATGTCTCCTTTTTTCACAAGTACTTTCTCAATTTTGATTGCATTATCTACCATCTTGTCAAAAGATGTATGATTTTGCATTTGTAAAGGGTAGTTGATTTTTGGAACAAGATTATTGATGAAGATTTTTAGTTTCTCAATTTCTTGAATAGGTCTAGCATATAGAGAGAATTTCTTCCTCCATCTTTTGAGAAATGCCAAGAATGGTTCTCCTGGATATTTTTTGAGATTGCAGATGTCAATCACGGTGGCTGGATGTTGGATGTTATAGGAGTATTGCTGATAGAAAAATTTGATCAACTCCTCAAAGTTTTTGATTGTAGGAGGCATTCTAGAGAACCAATGAATGGCTCCTCCTCCCAGAGATCTAGGAAAGAGATGCATCAGATAGTTTGGTTCATGCATGAACTCTATAGATTGTGTACAAAATTCTCTGACATAATCTTGAGGGTCATAGTTTCCATCATACTTATCATATTTTGGCATTTCCACTCTCTTAGGGAATGGTGGTATATACAAGTCTTTATCGAATGGAAAAGGGCATAGGGCCTCCATGGAGAGCTCCTTAGATTCCTTTTATTTTTCAATTTTGTTAAGTTTGACTTGCATGGCATGCATTTGTTTCATCATAGCCATAATAGGAGTTTCTTCCTCATGTGTTATGATATCTTCAATATTAAAGTTTGGAGGAAGTTTAGCTCCTTGATGAGCTAGCTCTAGAAAATATGCCTCTGTATCTTCCTTTAAGAAATGCTTCATCATTCTTTTGAATTCATCATCATTTTGATATCAAGCAATTTCAGAAGGTGTAGGCTCTCAATCCTCACCATGTTGAGAATGAGCTCTTTGAGACCCATGGTTTGTCCCAGCTTGAGACATGTTGTTATGAGATTTTCTTGAGACATATTGATGTGGGGTCCTTTGGTAGCTTCCGTGAATTGACACAGGAGGTGTTGGTTGATTCACTGTGTGGATTGATGCAGGAGGGGTGATGTAATCACCTTTCAAGAATAGATTGCCAAGAGCATCTTCTCCAAACTTGTTAGTGTCATAGGATTGATGAAAGGCCTGAGCGATCACAGAAGATGTCTCTGAAGAGATTTCGGGTTGTTCTCTATGTTTTCGTGATGAAGCTTTGGTTTCCACCATTAACCTTAGGTGAAGCAAGAGAGTGAGATTAAGACAACTGAAGAATGAATTGATTCAAGAAGATCAGATGATGCAACCTTGTCAAGATTAGATTGATTGAAAATTAGCTTAGACACAAATGAGGGATACTATGCCCTCGATGCATGGGTAGACGCCCAAAAGATAACGGACACGAGTTCACAACACTTAGTCATTTTGAAGATTGATTAGAGATTGATGTTCTAACAAGGTTTTGACACAAGATGAAAAAGACTCAAATTGATTAAACAAAAGGCTGAATTAGACTCAAGAGGCCACTTTAGGAAAATGATTGGATTCTTTCTAGTTTTTTCTTTGTTCTTGACATAGTGATTTGTTTGACAGATTCTGAAAATAGGCTGTAAAGGCTGAATATCTGGCAATTTTGACAACTTTTTGGCAACTTTTCAAAATTTCTTAGATGACTTTCTGCAGACTCGTACGACAGTGGGTATGCTATGAAACGGCCATTGACAAACTCATACGAAAATTGTAAAAATCGCACGACAGTTGATAGGAGGGTTTTGACTTTTTTGATTTGACTGGCAGCAAAACTCGTACGACACTATACAAGTTGTCATATGACAATATAGGGTTTCTGAAATGACAATAGCCAAAACTCGTATGACTTTCTAACTTTGCGGAATGAATTTTGACTCCAGAAAGGAATTTTGCTTCAAATTTTGTAAATTTTAGGTTTTCAGTTTTAGCTTGTTTGCAAAATTGTCTTTCCAGATTTGAAGATTATACCGAGATCATTCATTTTTAGTAACCAAATAGATAAGCAAGCATGCAAGACAACAAGAAAGTGATTCCAAGCACGTCTGAAAACAATGAATAGGGGACAAAGCAATCTTGCGCATGAACAATCAAGAGAATAAATGGGCTAATCCCTAGGAGCGCTAATTGTGTATGTTCCAAAAAGTTTTGTAATAATGCACATATTCCTAGAAAATGAAAATTTGGCCTCACTAGGGTTTGTAGTAATGGTCTGACTCTACAACTTTTGTGATTTCAAGAGGGCGAACTCCAATCCAGGTGCACCGGGGTTTTGACATAGGCTGAGAATTTAATACATCAGGAGCTACTAGGGAGATCTAACAGCCCAACAAGAGATCACACATGTGAAGATTTCCTCCTTAAGGACATTTATATAATGGTTGTCACTACCATAGAGAAAATGGCTATTACCGCTTGAGGTTCTGTCCACGTGGTTGACCCAATTAAGGGAATGTCCACTATGGTTAACCCTCTCTAAAGGTGACTCACAAAAGATACCACAGGGGGACTAGATCAGATTCAAGGATCTAGGTTTCTGGTACTATCCAAAAAGGGAGTAGAGCATAATCCCCTAGCCTCTTCACCTCACCAATACAAAGCAGATAGATTAATCTGACATGCTAAGACTGAAACTATCTCACCAAGATCTGTGATGTCAACAACTTGTGATCTATCAACCTCTCTGGAGAGAGAATGTATCAATCAAAAGCTGAAAACTACAAATCCAGTAGAATGCAAGACAATTTCAGTATCCTCCCTACCTACAAGGGGATCTTTCATCAAGAAGAGCTTCGCATTCATGAACAAGCAAATGAAGCCCACTCTATCAAGATCATCCACAAATAGTGTTCATAGGGCCTATTTACTATGTGTAACAGATATGCAGAAAGAAAATCTATGTTCATTTTATAGACCAAAATGAAGTCTGTGATATGAAAGCAATAAAATTCACACAAGCTTGACACGTGAGAATTTTTTTTTAATCCCAAATCAAAGTGTTATCAGATTGAGAAGAATACCTGAATTCTTTGCAACATGCTTAGTAGATTTTTACCTATTTTTAGCAATTTTTCTCATGCTTTTCCCAATCAACATCAGTAGATACCAATCAGAAATAGAAAATCTCAATTGTTAGAGTTAGCTGTCAGTCCAAATCTAAAAACCAAATCTAGAAAATTGCCTAAAAATTTGAAACGACAATTGAAACCTGGTGTCAAAACTCGTACGATCGTGGGTTACCTCCCAGACGACAGTTTGGAAACTCGTACAACACTGGGTGTCTTCTCATATGATACTCGAGCTTACAAATGACAACATGCAATTTCTGATATGAGCCTCAATCAAATCAATTATCGTACGATAGTGGGTACCTCCCGGTACGAGTTTTTGACAAAAATCGTATGAAAAATGTACAAACAGAAAATAAAGATCACAGTTTTAATCAAAAAATGACAAGAAATTGATAGAATTGGAATGGAAACCCGTTTCAGGGCCCCACAGTGGGTGCCAAAAATGTGTGTGTGAAAATTGTACCTAGCTGTAGACACAACATTTCAGTAAAACATTAGAGGTTAGCAAAAATAAAAATCGTGCAATGAAATGGAAACTAAACTAACCAGGCAATTTACTACCTTCTAGTAGGTGCGAGTATGATATTCTCAGATTAGACCAAGATCAGTGACATTGACGACACCTAAATGAAGGATTTGAATGCAGAATATGGATATGAATGCAAATTAATCTATAATTTTGTATTTTCTATGCAATTGGGATGAAAGAAACTGATATGAATCTATTCTAAATGAAATTGAAATGATATGCAATTGATCTAAGAATTGATATGCTAAAATGATATGAATACTCAAAAATAATGAAAATCTCACAACAGCCTTGATTCACAAAGATGGATTCTTTGATCACCAATTCACTAGTGTGAGGATGCAATTTCATGGATCCTTTTTGGAGAGCTGAAGCCTTGATTTTATAGAAATCCAGGGCTTTAGAGGTGCATGGGAAAAGTCATAAATCACTCTTGATGAACTCAGGTTGATTTTTGAATCAACAAGAAATCAGAAATAATTAACTTACATAATCATGCAAAATCTTGCAAGAATAACTTTTTAACTCAAATCAGAAGTTTAGATCAGCTTTGAACTCAAAATAGATGTTGAGTTTCCAAGAGTTAACAAGTTGCATGAATTTCCTGATTTTGAGTTTAACTGCTCTTTGAATGTGCACAATTAATTATGAATTAATTAAATAAATAAAGTGATTTATCCTCAACTTAACTGATTTTTGAATTAAAATAATTGATTTATGGGTTAGTCAATTATTAAATCAAACTTTTATTCGAAAACTATATCATTAAATTTGACAATTGGCATTAATTAATTAAATAAGAATTTAATCAATTAGTCATAAGATTTTTGATTTATTGTCAGAATTAAATAATGCAATTTGGAAATAGATGTAATTAAATTGAATTAAATAATTAAGTGGTAGAATTAAATCTAATTAATTAAATATTTAGAATATTCAATTAATCAAACTTTAGGATAAATGTGATTTATCGCCAAATAATCATTAAATTAAAGATAATTAGATAAATAGGAATATTGCTAGGAATATTCGCTGATGCAAAATTTAAGATAATCGATTAGGATTCGATGATGTTCAGATGTGCCTTAGGTTAGGACTTCGATGTCAATTTTGTTTGATTTGAATATGTAGGAGGTCAATGAACCAATAGCCCATTTTTGGGGTATTACACATACAACGCTTCCAAATGAATTGGCTCAAGTGTGTTTACATAAAATGATATTAACATGTATATAATCTAAATGCAATAGGCTCATAGCCTTTAAAAAACAATATTATACACGCTAACCAAAATACCAATAGTTAGCTCCATGCTCTGTTATGTTATGTCGCTTATTGTCCGTGACACTTCAATTGGCTGTAACTTCTCCATACTATCTTACCTGATCATGCGTTCTTAGACTTAGCATGATTACATAATTAGAAGCTTATCTTCAAGGGCACATGCCATAACTTGGTCATACACACGTGTTGATGCTCTGTTCCTCAAGTTCTTCGTTGACTGTCCTGTCTTCCATACTTTGCCATTTTTCTGATCTTCTAAGTTATGCGCTGACTCCAAAACTTCATATAAATTTGTTGCCATAATGAAAACACTAAATCATAGTCATATACAATAGTATAGTCAACTTTCCAACAATCTCCCCCTTTGTCATTAATGGCAACAAAGGAATATGGTGAAGTTACTAAACTGTATCTTACACAAAAAATATCCTTATCTTTTTATGTACATCATATACTCTATCTTATATGTCCCTTATACTATATACTCTACTTCCCTTTCCATCATATACAATCCCATATTTCTCTACTCCCCCTATGACATTAATGGCAAAGGTGCTCAAAATTGAAATTTCAAGTACTTACACAGTGAGTACATCCTGATATGCAATCTTCAAGTTTTGGATCTCTTGCTACCAGAATGCCTTTAGTGCATTCACTGTCTGTAGATGGGCGCATAGTGCATAAGTTAGTTTCTCCATCTTCTCTAATTTTTTATAGGGACCTTGATCATAAGTCACAATAGTGGCATCAATCTCCTTGATGTTCTGATTCTGTACATCTAATGAGGGTGCAAGAGCATGTCTCAACTGAGTTTGCCTAGCCCTTATTTTCCCAATCTCTTTCTCTATCTTCTCAATCTTATCCAATTGTCCTTGGTAGAAATTATTGCACATATTTAAATTTGTGGAGGGATCTTCCACTAATTTCCTTACTACTTCTATCATAGACTCTGCTTCCTGAATTTTCTTGGAAAGGTCTGCAATTAGTTTGTCTTTATCCATACAATAAGCTATTATCTTTCATCCTTTAGCTGCAATCTCCTTCAGTATAGCTTGACCAACCTTTAGTGAACTAAGGTCAAGCATGAAGTTTTCTATCAAATCATTCAATCTTTTCTTAAGATATTTTTCTTCTGCAACCTTGGATGCTGATTTTTCTAGGCTCGAGAAGTTTGTTTTTGAACTTGATAGGATGCAGCTTACATCATCCACTGAATGAACACTAGACACTTTCTTGTCTGCATGTAGTAGGCTATTCAGAATGTTGACTGATTCAAAAAATAGTGGATTCCTCATTACTTGTTTCTCCTTTTCTTTTTCCATTGCTAGCACACTAATTTTTATCAGGTCTTCTTCTCCCCATGAATCTAAACTTGTTGTGTCAAGGGTCAAACTTGACAACAATGACATTGAGAGCTTAGGGGTAAGGAGTGAACTTTGACTGACATCCATTACCTCAATCTTTACAGTTATTGGAACTTCAAGAGAGGGCTCATCTGCAGGTTCATCTTCCTTCTCTTCTTCCTTCTCAGTATCAGGTTTATCTTCCTTAGTGCTCACAAATGCTTCCTTAAAATTATCAAGGTCTTTATCTGTGGCCGCCATTGATATTTCTACATTATCAATCATAATTGTGTCATGTTTTGTTTCTATCATGGGCATAAACTCCTTTTCTTCCGTAGGTGTTGTCACTGTGGGCACTGAATCCTGTGGACCTGTCATAGGTGCATTAGGGATCTTAGATTCTTTTTCTTTCTCAGTGGGGACTTGGGTTGCAGGCACAATTGGAGGATACATGTGTCTATCTAAGAACACCTTCTCAAATGCTTTCTCTGTCTCCTTAGCAACCAATTCATAGTACTTGTTCATGATCTGCAAATTTCTCAACTTGGTTCTAAGGTGCTGCTTCACCAAGTCCAATAACAATGATTTTTCTTCAAAAGAACAAACAGGGAGGCTTTCATCTAGTATCTTTTCCCTTATCCTAGAGTCTTCTTCTATAGCCCATCTCTTTAAAAAGTCTAAAATGTTCCATACACTGTCTAGAATGATTGTCTTAAGTTCCAAGACCGTCTTCTTGAACTTAACCATGTGCTTGATTATCATGGAATGGATCTTTGATTTGTCAATCTCACTATAATATATTTATCATAGAACTTTCCTATTTGATCAATTCTTCCTTCATCTACTATCCTGGTTCTTAACACTTCAAGATTCGGTCTAAATCCTACCTCAGGAGGTGCTTGAGTGTTCTTCCTTTTACTTCTGGTTGTCCTAGAGGATGGATGGCTTGTGCTGGTTTGCTTCTTCCTCTTAGGCATCCTGCTATACTTAGGAGGTGGTGTGGACTCCAAATCAATTGTATCTGTGGGCATAGGGGTATTTTCTTCCATCTTTACCTTCTTTACCTTAGGGTCATAAAACTTCTCTATTTTTACTTCTGAAGAGGGTGCACTCTGAAGTTGCATTGCAATCTTGTCTTCCCTTGCATTATCTAGATCTGCTTGAGTGACACCATGGATTCATAGTATGTCAAATGTGATTTTGGATGCTTTTCTTTTGGTGGCTGCACTGTATAGAACTGAATCTACTTGTCTTGTTTTCTCCTCATAAGTACCCCATCTTGGTTCATTAGGATCATTGGACACAGATAATAGGACTTGTGCATAGGCTTCTAGAATGTGTTCCTCCACTTCATAACCAAGTAGATGAATCCACTTAGTTCTTGGCTCTACATCTTCCATGCAAGTAATATCTGTCTCCACCATAAAACATATGGTATCCTTGTACCTCTCCACAATACTCTTAGGTATCCTAAACCTTCTTTGCATTCTGATTCTAAAAGTCTTTATCTCTAAGTCCATGTAATCTTTCAAGGTAGTCTCTGATGATGCCTTGAATGAGATTTGAGGCACTGTGTGTAGACTCTTGTAAAGGTATAGATCTGATACTTTACCAACTATATGAAAGTACATATAGATGATTAGTGACCCAAACCTAAATATCTTACTCTTATCATGTTTGATAGCCCTAATATTATCCATCAACTATGCACGGAAGATCTCACACAAGTTGAAGTCTCCATTTTCCTTAACAATTCTGATAGCTGCTAGAATAGTGGCTGCAAACACACTATTAAATCTGGTTGTGTGTTGAAACTTATAATCAAGTATCATATCCATGAGCTTGATGTCTTTCTCCTCAATCGGCTCAATTGTCATCCTGCACTTATCACTCTAGGATTTACAAGCTTGTTCCACTTGTTTCCTGACATCCTTACCAACATGAAGAATGATGCCGGTCTTAGGAAGTCCAATCATCTCATAAATAAGATCAATAGTTATTCTAATAGGGACTTCTCCTATCTAGAATAGGTCATCATGAATTCTGCATGATCGTAATCCATTCAGATTCATAAAACTCATATGCAGTCACATACTCAATAATAGGGTTGTTTTTCTCGAACTCATCCAAGATTGTCTTGTCTGGATTCATTATTGTCTCTAAGTACGACCTTATTCAATCTAATCCTACTGGTTCCTTTTTACAGTAGATATATGCGTGTATGTCTTCTACATGCATAACACCCATCAGAGTCCTAGAGAATGTTCCTTCTAGTTCATCTAGGGCTGACTTGAAATGATGCTTCTTAAAGATATATCTTTTCCTTTCAGAAACATAAAAAACAGCTCGTGTAGCCATAACTTACTTGATTAATCACTCAAATAGGTTTCCAAGGGTTTTTAAATCGGCACGACCAAACTAGGGTTCCACAATAATTTAACTTCCTTCCATTGATGAAATCAACTGCAATCTTCCAACAAAAACTACTTTGATCTCCTGTGCTCTCAAAGGCTCGATCTCAAATGCAAATGTGCGAATAAAAGATCTCCGGTGACTTTAAAAACAACTTTCTACCATTAATGCTTTCCACAATAATGCAGAATGAAACAATAAATTTGAATCTCCATCTCTGGTAGCAATTAAGGTGTGCCCTCTCACATACAACATCAACTAGTCTTCAAACATTTAAAACCAAAGGTGCATGCTTTGAGGATGAGTATACCATCCGCACAGGGGTCTAGAGCTAATTTAGCTCCCCTTATTACCATGAGGGTCATTTATCCAGAAGTAGAGGGTGCATCCATTACAGATGCATCCAATACATATTCATCAACATTATCCTTTTTTTACTTCCATCCAAGTCTTGCTCGCATCTTCTGTAGCTTGCACAAACTTGACTTCTCCTGCTTCATCTAATATTGATCATTGTGGCTTTTTAGGGCTTTCCTGTCTTTTCACTTTTGATCTACAGAACTTTGAGATGTGTCCAGCCTTGTTACAAGAATGATAAATAACTAGAGGTCTTATATTCCTTGGTGCATTGATGTGAGTTACCATTTTGCACTATCTAGCTACATGACCATTATAATTACATATCTGACACGTAATATTTTGAGGACTTCTAACATTCTGATGTAGATGACTTCTCTAATTTTGTTGGGTCTGATTTCTTTGATTTGATCTACAATTCATAGCTCTATGACCAAAATAATTGCCTGAATAACAGTAACCATTGAAATGTCTTACCTCTTTACAATCTATTGCTATGTGACCATTCTTGTTATAGGCATTACATGTTTTGTTTGCTAGCTTGTGCTCATCCTTAGACGATTCAAATTCAAGTTTAGTATGATTTTCAGTCTTCATAGCTTATGTATATTCTTTTGATGCTTTCTGTCTTTCTCGCATATCATTGATTTGATTTTGTGCTTCGTTGAATCCAATGCCATTGGTATCTCCTTTAATCTTTTGTGCATAAAAATGTGACTCTATTAGATCCTTGCTTGTGTGCAATTTGTCAATATGATTCTTTTCTTCAGTTAATTCATATACCACCTGATTCTTGATGTTTTTTAACTCCAAGATTTTCTTGTTTTCTTACCTTAGTTCTTCATCGAATTGCTTGTTTTCTTTGACATATTCTTCACAAGCTTCCTGATTGTTAAATATCTTTTCATCCAACTCTTCAATCTGATCCTTCAGAGATGTATTTTCCTCATTCAACTTTTTGACCATTTTCCCTAAATCACTTGTAGAACAATATCTTAAATCTTTTCTCAGTTTCTTGATGGATACTTGTGCGTCACTGACTTTCAATTTCAGTTGCTCAATTTATTTTTTAGATCTGTCAAGATCCTCAAGAGATGCTTCAAGATTCTTCTTCAAATGTTTCACTTCTTCTGAACCCATGATCTCCTCAAGTGGTTAAACTTCTCTTTAGAGGACCAAAGCTCTGATACCAATTATTAGGAATGAGAACACTGAGAGGGGGGGGGGGGGGGGGGGGTGAATCAGTTTTCTATATTATTACTTTTTCAGATATCTTGAAACTTAACTTAATTGGTTTAGTACTGAATTGAATAAAAATGCAAGTAAAGTAAACACATAACACATAACACATAACACTAGATATGATTACGAGGAAACCCAAATAGGTAAAAAACCTAGTGGGAATTGACACCCACTAAGAACTGCACAAGAGTATTATGATCCATGTTAGAAGATCTTACAACCCTGTTAGGAGTTGATCTTTACAATGCATTAAGTATAGTGACTTGGTCAAGGGTCGGACCCTGTTAGGAGTCTTTTACAATTAACCCTGTTATAGGTGGTTGGCTCACTACTCAATGAGAAGGCTACAACCTCTTGGATATCAGATACACACTATATCTGCAAATGGTGAAATGCTACTTTGACACTACTTGTCTGATCAGTTCCTTTTGTGCGCTGATGCTTTAACCTCTTGTAAATCTCTACAACATTCTTACTTCTCTTCACATACTTTTGATCTACTACTATCAACTCTATATCTCATACCATGCTCAAATACAAAGGCGTATGTCTTATTTATATGCGCAAACAAAACTATTCACTAGGTTGGCCTTTAACCTATTACATACAACACTTCCAAATGAATTGGCTCAAGCATGTTTACATACAATGATATCAACATGTCTATACCCTAAATACAATAGGCACATAGCCTTTACAAAACAATATTATACACGCTAACCAAAATACCAATAGTCGGCTCCATGCTTTGTTCTATTTTGTTGCTCACTATTTGTGACACTTCAACTGGCTGTAACTTCTTCATACGATCTTATCTGATTATGTGTTCTTAGACTTAGCATGATTACATACTCAGAAGCTTATCTTCAAGGGCACATGCCATAACTCAGTCATACACACATGCATTGATGCTCTATTCCTTAGGTGCTTCGCTGACTATCCTATCTTCCATACAACCATTTTTTTGATCTTCTAAGTTATGTGCTAACTCCAAAACTCCATATGACTTTGTTGCGATAATGACAATACTAAATCATAGTCATATACAATAGTATAGTCAACTTGCCAACAAGGCCCATTAACAATCCTTATAGCCCCTAAGATGTATGGTAAGGAGTCCTAAGGGTTCATAAGGGGTCCTAGGATACATTAATGTGTCCTAGGACCCATTAAGATCCCATATGACCCCTTAGAAACCCTTACCATACATTCATATGGTAAGGGGTCCTAAGGGGTCTTAAGGGGTCCTAGGACACATTAATATATCCTAGGACCTCTTAAAAACCCTTAATACCTTTAAGATGTCAAGAAAGGGGTCCTAAGGGATCTTAGGACACATTAATGTATCCTAGGACCCCTTATGACCCTTAAGGACCCCTTACCATACATCTTAGGAGTCCTAAATGGATCTTATGGGTTATAAGGGGTCCTAAGATACATGAATATGTCCTAAGGCCCCTTATAACCCCTTAGAACCCCTTACCATACATTAGTGTATGGTAAGTTGTCCTAGGACACATTAATGAGTCCTAGGACCCCTTTGACACCTTATGACCCTTTAAGACCCCTTACCATACATCATAGGGTTCCTAAAGGGTCCTGAGTGGTGATAAGGGGTCCTAGGACACATTAATGTGTCTCATGACCCCTTAAGACCCTTTATGACCCCTTACTATACATTAGTGTATGGTAATGGGTCCTAAGGGGTGTTAAGGTGTAGTAGGACACATTAATGTGTACTAAGATCACTTATGACCTCTTAGGACCCTATAGGACCCTTTACCATACATCTTGGAGGTCCTTAAGAGTCCTAAGGGGTGATAAGGGGTCATAAGACATATTAATATGTCCTAGCACACCTTAAGACCCCTTAAGACCCCTAGGACTCCTTATCATACATTAGTGTATGGTAAGGGGTACTAAGGGGTCTTGGGACATATTAATGTGTCCTAGGACCCCTTATAACCCTTTAGGACCCTTTAGGAACCCTTACCATACATTTTAGGAGTCCTAAAGGGTTTTGAAGGGTCATAAGGGGTCCTAGGACACATTAATGTGTCCTAGGACCCCTTAAGACCCCTTACCATACACTAATGTATGGTAAGGAGTCCTATGACCCCTTAGGACCCCTTACCATATATTAGTTTATGGTAAGGGGTCCTAAGGAGTTTTAATGGATCCTAGGACAGATTAACATGTCCTAGGACCCCTTAGGACCCCTTACCATACATCTTAGGGCTCCTAAAGTGTCTTAAGGGATCATAAAGGGTCCTAGGACACATTAATGTGTTCTAGGAGCCCTTAAGACCCCCTACAATCTCTTAAGACCCATTACCATACATTAGTATATGGTAAGGGGTCCTAAGCAGTTTGAAGGGGTCTTAAGACACTTTAACTTGTACTAGGACCCCTTATGACCCCTTATCATACATCTTAGGGGTCCTAAGGGTTCCTAAGGGGTCCTAGGACAAATTAATGTGTCCTAGGACCCATTACAATGCCTTACCATACATTAGTGTATGATATGGGGTTCTGAGGGGTCTTAAGGGGTCCTAGGACACATTAATGTGTCCTAGGACCCCTTATGACCCCTTAGGACCCCTTACCATATACCTTAGGGGTCCTGAAGGATCCTAAGGGGTCTTAAGGGATCCTAGGACATTTGAAGGGGACCCTTTAGGACCCCTTACCATGTATCTTAGGGGTCCTACTACACATTGATGTCTCCTAGGACCCCTTATGACCCCTCAGGATCCTTTAATTCCCCTTACCATACATATTAAGGGTCCTAAGGGTTCATAAGGGGTCTTAAGGGGTGATCTCTCACCCCCCCTCTCTCTCTCTCTCTCTCCTAAGGGGTATTAAGAGGTCCTATCTCTCTCCCTGCTCACACTCTCTCTATCTCTCCCCTATTTAAGAATATGAAAAGGAGAGGGAGAGAGAGAGAGAGGTTGTGAAAAGGCTAGAGAGAGAGTGGGGCAGAGAGAGCCTCACCCTCTATCTCTCCCCTTATCTCTCTCTCTCTCTCTCTACCCTTTTGATGGCCTTTCCCTCTATCTCTCCCTTTCTTACCCTTTCTCTCTCCCCCTTATCACCTCTCTCTCTCTCTACCCTTTTGATGGAATTTCCCTCTATCTCTCCCTTTCTTACCCTTTCTCTCTCCCCCTTATCACCTCTCTTTCTCTCCTCTTCCTATTCTTACATAGGGGAGAGAGAGACATAGGGGAGAGAGAGGGAGTGAGAAGGGGGGAGAGAGAGAGAGAGAACTTGCAAATATTTACTTGTGTATCAATGCCAAATGTCGCATTGAGAAAATTATTAGTCATCATTCCACATGACCGACAAATATGGGCCCTCAAAGTCTAACCATGCTCACTCTCATCTAAAGTATGGACATAGTGTATGAGAGTATATGTCAGAGAAGTAATCATTCCTAGTGTTTCCAACACCACATGTTCCTTCACAATGGAAGGAACACTAACATGCTCGACATGTGGTTTTGCAATGGGCACCCTAACTACATTAGGGTCACACTATGCCCCCAGTCTATCATATGATGACACCCCACCTCCACCCTAACATTCTAGAAAGTCAAAATAGTTTGGGATTTCTGTGAGGACAAACAATAATTTTTTTTTCAAAAAAATATAATGGAACCTCGTGATTGTTATAGGTAGGGTTATCAAAAGCTACTCACCATCTATCCCAAAAGTTATTTTTTATTTCTTCATGCTAACACCAATGGATCAGAAACCTCCTACAAGTAATTCTAAGAGTTTTATTTTTTTTAGGATTTACAAAGAGTTTGCAAATGTCATCTTCAGTTATTTTTTTATTTTTTACATCCTCATATGATAATTTATCTGCATAATATTGTTTTTGGCCATCTTGTTTGTATGACCATAGATTAAGTTGCACACTAACTGAGCCTATGTGGGTCAAGATTGATTCTAATAATTTTTCAAGTGTTTCCCTTCTAGGATTTGTATCAATAGATTGTTTCAACCTCCCAATAAAAGCTTCTAATTCATTTTTGCCACTTTCTATTTGGTTAATCAAATTATCTCGCGTTCCAAGAGGAGGTCTCTAGATTGATGGAGGAGGTTGGGGTACATTTTCTTTGTTAATTCTTCATGAGAAGACGGTGGAGGTTTTGGTTGTGGAGGATTATTCTTTCCTGGAAATAAAAGAAAAAATTATTTTAAAACCCTAATTAAACTTAAATCTTAATAAAAGAGGCTTTGAGAACAAAATCTGATTTAAAATGAAAATTAAACTTAAATTTCAATAAAAAAAGAGGCATTGGCTATAAATAAACTTACTTCTTCCACCTTTTTGACCTCCTCGATGTGGTGGAGACATTCTTGTTGCAATCCAATGCATCGACAAATGAAAATCTGCCCCAACAATGGCGTACATCGTTCTACAACTTAGAAAAATTGGGGTTCTGAACTTGATGTTTGTTTTTATATTTACTTTTTTAATAGGGTGTGCATCCTATATAGTGTACACCCTATTGATTTTGGAGGAACAAAAAGATAAGTGACATCTTTTCGGTCCCCCATCTTTGTGCACGTTTGTACTCTTGAGAGTATTGATCTTCAACATTCAATTACCTACACACAACAATAGAAATATGTTACTAAAAGGAAGAATGAGATTCTCAAGGAAATGGCTAGTTGCATGATTCACACTCATTCTCTTGGACCTGCATTTTGGGCTAGACCCATTAATTGGGCTACACACATTTAGAATTAGGTTCCCCAAAAGGGATTGAAGGGTATGCCTACTTTTGGGGCCTAGTGTGTTTGAAAAATAGTTGTCCAACACTTCAAAGTTTTTGTCTCTCTAGCTTGGGCATACATTCCTCTAAAGAAACCCAAGGCTATGGAACATCAGAATAGGCCTTGCATCTATTTTTCATAGCCTAATGGTGCCATACAATATTGACTCTTAGATCGAGACACATATGAGCTACTCATTGAGAGGAGTGTTCACTTTGAGGAAAGATGTCCTAGCTTGGCCTCTAATCCTCCTCATTCTTTCTCCATACTGGATACTAGTGACAATGACTCAGATGATTCATTGTCATCTCCTACTCACAATTTCACAACTCTGCATGGTCCATGTATTGAGGTTGAGGATACTCATCCTTCATCCCCATCTTCTTTACAACCTCATTGGGTGCAAAAGACTCTTGAGTTAGTAGAAATGTTCTTGGGGATCCTTGAGATACTTGAAGTACTAAATCACAACATCAACATCTTTCACATATCTACATTGCTACAACTTCTAATCTACAATCCTTCAAGGAAGTGTCAAGAATTCTTGAGTGGTATTTAGCAATGGAGGACGAGTATTGATAAGGGGCCACACATGGGACTTAGTTCCTCTTCCTAAGGGGAGAAAGATGATTTTGTGTAAGTGGGTCTATTGGACCAAATATGTAGCATATTTAATAGTGGACAAGTTCAAATAATAACTTGCAAGGTCTTGGTATTGATTACATAGTGACCTTTTCTCCTATTCCTAAGATGAACACCTTCCACTTGACTCTTTCCATTTCTACAAATCATTGTTGGGTTGTTCATTAGATGGATGTAAAGAATGCATTTCTTCAAAGGGATCTTCAAGAGGTGATTTACATGAAGCAGTAACAGGGAATCATTCAAGAGTCTTCTTAGGTTTGCAGATTTAGGTAGTCTATCTATGACATCAAATAGGCCCCTAGGACTTGATATGCCAAGATGGTCTCTTTCTTCTCTCCACAAGATTCACTAGTAGTCATTCTGACCTGAATGTCTACATTTTGTGATAGGATGACTCCCATTTTCTTCTTGTGTTCTATGTTGATGACTTGATCATCATAGGGAGTACATCATTTATCATTAGCAGTGTCAAATCTTCTTTGCATGACAATTTTTCTATGATTAGCTTGGGTCATTCACACTACTTTCCCAAGATTAAGATCACCGAGTCCTCTTCTAGGATCACTCTTGCTCTTTATCTTCTAGCTTAGTTCCACATGACTAATTGTAAGCTCGACCTAATTTCCTTTCTTTTAGGAGTCAAGCTCAAGGCTAAGTGTTCCACTCCAATCGTTGATGCCACCTTGTATTGTCAACTTACTGGGAGCCTCATCTACTTGACTCACACATGCCCAGATGTTTCCTCTGTAGTTGTCTCATCTTTACAATCTATTCAAAAACCACAAGACCTTCATCGAAAAGTTGTCAAATGCATCTTACATGACATCCAGTATACACATCATGGGATTCACTATGCAAGAAGTACAATAGTTGAGTTGGTTGGATATATATATTCAGATTGCACCAGCAATCTTGAAAAGCATAAGTCCATTTCTAGCAACAACTTTCATCTTGGTTCCAACTAGATTTGTGGCAAAGCAAGAAGCACCATGCTATTTCTCTTTCTTTGACTGAGGTTGAGTGTTGAGCAGTTGTTAATGCTACTAATGAGGCTATTTGACTTTAGAATATTCTCACTAAGTTTGGCTTCACCATTTCATGACCCACAATCCTTCATTGTGACAATCAAATTACCATTCAAATCTTGAAGAGCTCAATTCACCATCAAAGGAGAAAACACATTGATATCCATCTGCACTACATTGAGGGGCTGATTCAAGAGGCCATTGATTTGTAGCCTAGCAAGTTGTAGATATCTTCACCAAACCCATCATTGAGAGAAACTATCATCGATTGTGAACTCTCTTGGGGGTGCAAGATGTTTCTTCAAGGAGTGTCACTTGACCTCTCAATTCTCTTTTATGGGGTGGGGAGGGACGTTTTCCTCACATGGGGTTTTGCCTCTCTCATTCTTCTTTAAGAGTAGATAATCTATCTCTCTTTGAGAGAGGAGCTTTTTCCCATTGTGTTTTCTCCTTCTCTCTATTTGCAAGAGATTGCATTGGATGTGTACATGGGTATCTAATATGACTTAGTAGTTGAGACCCAACTTTCATTGTTTACATTCTCCCTAAGTTGTACTTAGTGTAAGTTGTTGGTGTGTTTATGTGTTGTACCTGGTAAATCTTTCTCCTAGATTCTAAACTCATGTGCACTTAAATTTACTTAGGGACCACATAAGAACATTCCCACTCTCGGCGGCGTTATTACATTATCACTTTTCCTCCTTAGGTGTGTGTTTCCACCTTCGGTGGACATATCACACTATCATTTTTTCACTTTAGGTGGGTGATAAGTTATCACCCTATGCATCATGTCATAACATTAAGGCACTTGTCATAATCTTATGCCTCCTTATGTCTCACATTGGCCTATACAACCAAGAGATCTCCTATGTAGTATCATCTAGTCTATTGTATTCTTTGTGAGAATTTATTCTTGTCATATTGATTGTCTCTTGATATTGTGCCATTAGGCCTCTAGATCTTAAGCGGCTATCTCCATAGCTAGATTTTGTATTCTCTACCAAACACATTGCAACCCCAAATAATCTACCAAAAGATAGATGAATTAAGTTCTAAAATCTTATGCCCTCTTGATCACAATTGCTTATTCATTTACATATAAATACTAGACATCTAGTTTATACGCATGAAAATAAAATAGACTTCTCATCCACTCTAATATGAAATTAAATTTAAATTTTAAAATTTAATAGTGATTATTTGTATCCCATTCTTTATTTTTGTTTTTGTTGAAAGTGGTTATGGGTTCAAGTTCTCAAATGTCACATTGAGACAAAATATTGTAACATGAACTGAAAGTTTTAGTTCTTTCTCTCCACACTATTCATTTCTAATAACAATTAAAATTGGAAATTAGACATTTTTGACAAATATTATTCAATACAAATAAAATTTGTTGGAAAAGGATTCTCAAGGGGATATTGGTTTATGAATGCAGCATGTTTAATAATGGACAGAAAAGAGGAACCTTCATCAGTTGTTGCATGACATTGAAAAACAGGGAAGCTCGAACACATTATGATGATTGCTCAAACTCAGATTTCCACTCTTTCCTCTTCTCAGCGGCTTCATATTTCTACAGAAGGCTGGACCAGTGTCTTCTCTAGTGGATGAAAATGTTGTGTTTCTGCACCATGGCCCCCATTGGTGACTCCTCTATGGATTGGACTAAGAGACTACAGCTGAATCAGCGTTGTTGACACTGCTGCTTGGTTGATGAAATTTGGGTTTGTAATTTGCTATTATGCTGTGCTATATCAATGTGGTTGACTGCAACTTTCAATTCTTTCGAAGACATTATAGTTGTTTTAAACTTTTAAGCATGTGCTGATTAGTGTTTGGACTGTGGGACAGCAGTGTTGGCTTTTTCTTGCTTCTGCTGTCCTCTTTTTTCTTGCTGCAGTTGTTATCTGCTGCTCATTTTTGTATTACCTTAGCCGCTGCTTTCAATAAGTTTTTAAAAAAAAAAATCAAAACTTATTCACACAAAATTGTTTCAAATTGTCACTACATATTTGAAATAATTCCTTGAATGGAGAACGGGCTGCTTCCACCCAGAATGCAGAAAAGCAGAATCCAGATTGACAAGGCTTTCTAAAATTACAACTGCAAGTAAGAAATATTAAATATTGCACACTTCTATAAGTATGTGCAGTATATAATCTATTCAAAATGATTTTTTTGTCTAGAACTGACACAGATTCCCATGGATATTATCATACTTAACATGCTTTTCCTCTGTTATAGATATGCCATTGCCCTGCTCTTTTGAGCATTACAGGAGCTCTAGACTTGGTCTGTTTTGGTTGTCCGTTGCCATTAGCTATCATAACATACATAGCTCTTAAACGTTGGGTTGGATATACATTTGGGTACATACTAATATTTGGGTACATTTGGATATAAATTTAGGCAACATACCAACCTGTTTGGTGGATTTGGTCTCAAATGGCTTCATAAATGAAAATGACACAACAGATGCCAAAAAAGAACAACAAAACCTTGATATTTCCCAGGGTTATATGTACTCAAGGTCAGGTACAGGAATTTGACTGGAGTCACAAAAATCTGGAGAAAATAGGAACCTCATGAAAATGCTATTTTTCTTTAAAGATGATATGTAATCACTTTATTTGATATAAGTTGATACAAAACTTACAGAAAGTGGGAGATTTTATTAGTATTGAATAAGAGAGAGAAATACCAGTGACTGTCTCTAACAAAGTGGAGATAATTGAGTGATGAAATTTCCAATTTCAATAATCTGATTGTAGTCAACAAGGGGAAATTATTGGTGCAAAGATACAATCTCTTTTTATTCATTTTCAAAACAGAGCATCTTCAAACAGAAGAGAATTACAGGCTACAGGAGGGTATTCATTCATCGTCCAACTATCAAAATACAACTACTACTGAATTTATGGACCGTAAGGTAGGGGCGCTCCTAAATTATTTTATATAGACCAAGCCTAATAAAAGGATTGCAAACTGTCACTACAAAAACTCTGTTTTTCCTTTTAATTGCAAAACTAAAAAATAGATGATGAAATACCAAAATTTGATACAATTTGTACTCGATCACTCTATTCATATGAGACTGATAAGATAACTAAAAATGAAATATTAATACCAGAGCAACTAATGAAGAATTTCCAATGAAAAGTATATTTATGTGAAGAATATACAAAGTATAAAACCTTCTGTTCAGTTTTACCATGGCACCGCTTCTAGTACTACTTACTGAAGAGCTTCATTGCCATCCCATTTAATCATCAAGCCTCCTCTTTGCCATTCACATCATCTAAAGAAGTGGGCACTTTATGACAATATCACCACATTCTTGTCATCCCACAGCTCTTTCTTTGGACACTTCGCCAAATGAAATGCTTGTGCTAATCTTGAGCTACGCCTACAACCTGCTTCCCTCTCTGAAACGGAAGGTTTACATTTTGGTTTATCCAGATTAATACATTTGCTTCCAATACTAGGTTTTTCCTTCTTCCCTTGCAGCTGTTCTATTCCTTGTTTCACACATTTTCCCTTTTCAGGTCCAGATGCTTTTGCTGGCAAATTGGCGACAAAATCATTGCATAAGACTTGTATTTTCTTATTTAAATGTGATGGAAGGCTATTATGCACTTGTCCTCCTTTAAAATACTTGTAAGGACTACTTTCTTTGACAACCGGGAAAATATGGACATTAAGTTTAATTTTGTTTTTGCTATCATCTACCCGCTCAAAAATGCAGGCATCTCCATCTTCGAGATTATTCGCAATTGAAAAATATCTCCATCCATGAATCAAGAAAGCTACAGGGAGATCTCCGAGGAATCGTACAGGCCATTCCCTTCTATTAGGATCCACAAGAGTCACCATTGTTCTTTCTCTTGGTAATTTGAGTTTATCTACAAATGTGTTTGGTGTTGCCTGCAGAACAAATTTTCACATAAAATAAACAACATTACCTTAAGAACCATCTAAACACCGTTATTAAAAAACACCTAACAAAACATAGAAACCCAAAATAGCCTTTAGACAATAATAGACTGTTGAATATCACCCCAGATCTAAAGACAATATTTCTAAATACAAGCAGGCATAGAGAGAGGCCAGGGAATCTTACAAGTCTAAAACATCGGTATACACTATATGGCTTCATAATTACTAAGCTAAAGGGGTTTTCTGATTTGAAAGACTTAGCAGCCTCCAGGGCCATTTTCTTTTCTGTTGTGCTAACAGGACGTCTGCTAGAAACATTATGACTGCGCATCTCTTTGCTCATCTCATCAGTTTTTGTCTTCGTAGATTTCACCCTCTCATGTTCCTTTTCGATAAGAGATGGATGTAAATGTTCAGTACTCTGAGAATAGCCTGCATGCAAATAAAAACTCGTGGTTCTCAAATGGTAAGTTCAGAGTTTCCCATAATTTGGGAGAAACGAGTTTGGAAAGACTTCAATCTTTCATAGAGGGAGATACTTTTACTTACATTGAGAAGAAAGCTTAGGTTTCTTCACTTCATTTTCAGTGTCTGCTGTTGATTTTCTTTTCAACTCAACAGATAATTTTCTCCTCATCAAGTGATCAGAACTCGTCGGAATAGCACTTGTAGAAGGATCAGGGCATTTCCTCTGTGACTCAAAATCACTGTGGATCTTCTCAGAATGAAAAATAGAAATATCTTTTTCACAGCCATTCTTCCCATATATCCGAACTCTGAAATACATCCCACAGATGTATTTAAATACTAGAAAATCCCCAAACTCTATGGCATGTTTATATACAAAAATTTCCCAGCCCGTACCAAAAAACTCAATTTTAGTACTTGTACTACATAATTTGACACCCCACCGCATGCCCTTTGGTCCTAGCAAAACCCCATCCTGCCCTTTTCCGATCTCACTTCTGATTTTTTTAGCAAAGGCAGGAGGAATACACTGCAGCAAACAAAACCCGTATTAAAATGAACTCTGAACAAAGCATACAAATAGTATAAAAGGATGTATGAACATCAGGGTTACCAATCTCTGGGCAAAGTCTCCGACCATGACTTTGAAGAAGTGGGGACTCCCATCAAACATCTCCATCTCCTTATGCTTGCTGTGAATTCTGTCAATTTGTTTTCTGCCATTCAAAAAACTTTCATGATCTAATCATGCAAACTACAAACAGCTCAGACATTTGTTTTCAAACACCGATTCCTTGTTTCTAAGCTTACAATCATACAGAACAAATTAGTCACAAAAAACAACAAACCCCAACGGCGTAGGAGCATTCCAATTGGTTCGATGCAGTGCAATACCCGCTGCTGCACTCAACTCGTTCTCTCTGCTTTGTCGCCCAAAATAGAACACAGGAATCTCTGTCCAATTCTGTGATGCAAGCCAACAAACTCACATTTTATCAAATCATATCTCGTACTTGTCCAACTCACCTCTTCAGTTCAAACAATAAATATTGTTATTCTGATCATGCAGCATTCGTTATAAATCAATCAGTACATTGCGGTACATGTTGTAAAGTCAGGAAAATGAATCGAGAGTATAAAGGGAGTAAAGATATAAGCTCAATATTATGATTAAATATTATATATTATTAGTATGTTATGTTAAAATTAAATTATAGTATACACATTGTTTAATATATAATATTAAAATTATATAAGTGAACTTTGTCATTAATTTATCTTACAGTAATAAATTTATAAATAAATATTTATGTTTTTGATAGTAGGGGAAAATGGTGTTATTCTTAATACAATTATTTAAAAGGATTATCAACAGAAATTAATATTAATGTTATTAAATATATTTATAATAAATAATTATGAATTAAAGATAAAAATTAATATATAATATGTAATATAATATTTAACTTAAATCTTTAATTCCTTTATACTCTTGATTTATTTTTCTGACTTTACATGTACATTATGTACTAAACTGATTTATTACTAATGTTGCAGTACATAATACGTCTAATTTACGATTGTTGTTGTATGTATGGCCATGCAAAGGGGCGGACGAGACTGATGCAAATTTTCAGCCCCATAGCTAGTACTGTATAGGGTTTATATAACTAGATAAGGATGAAGATTTTATATAAATTTGTTTTCACTTGGTGACATGATTGTAAGATGTATGTACTTTCTAGTCATATTGACTGCAATATTTCCTCTATTCATTTCATGTCTCTTTTGTAGAAAGAACTAAGTGAATTATCTACTAAAATTAGGTGAATAAGTATAATAAGGTACAATACTTGTTGAAGGTTTTGTAAGTGAGGTAGCAAGGTAAGTGGACTTAATCTTGAAGGAAACTCTACGGTGAAGTGTGCTTGAGTTGGAGTAGTACTAGGATGGGGTGGCCTCCTAGGATGGCCTAATGATTTACTTATGTGGGCATCACCTAAATGCAATGAGTATTGAGTGTTCCATTCATTCTAATGAGAAATAGGTTCTTATGAACCGCTACTCATGAAACATAGGTTAATAAGTTTGACTTTAAAACTACACAGTTGAATCTTGATAGCAATATCACAAATCTATGTTAGTTTTTTAACTAATGGAAGGAAGATAATGCATAATTACACCATACTACCCATCAGTCATTAAGACCTTTGTCATTGAAAGCACCTTGTAACTACAAAGGCAACATTGTCATTGAGAGCACTCTACACTAGAAATGTATATTGTCCCTATAATCGAATTGTCCATGAATGATTTAAAGTTGGAAAAGCCAATGACAAATCACAAGCATCCACCCTATAGACGAATCAAAAGTGAAAAATTATTCATCATCTATGTACGGTTATGAAGCTCTTCATAGCATCCTAGGTCTTTTATATATATATATTTTTAATTGTTATAATGAAATTGAAAAAAAAAAAGAATGTATGTATCAATAAATATAATAGATTTTTTTTCTACATTACATAAGATATTTACAAACCTTGATATATATTGTACAATTAAATATACTTTATATACTTATAACATATCGCTTTTAACAAGTAAACGAAAAAATCTTTGTCAACAAACTCTAGCAAGTACAAGTACTAGAATATTTCATCTTATATGTTTGTCTTAAAACAAACTTTAAAAGTGGATTGTACACACAATACGACATAAGAAACTAGTAAAATAGAAATACACTAGCAGTTGCACACTTTTTTCGTATAACGGTGAGCTGATAGGGTTTTGATCTTCAGAAATAGATGAAATAAGAGAATTGACAAAACATATAGTATAGTATATATGAAATAAGCAATCATAGAAACCAATTAAGGTTTGTTGATTTGACATCTCTAATTAAATAGAGAGGCAGGTCGCGAACTTCATTGAAAGTATTTTAGAGTGTCTTGTGTTCCCGAAGCAATGAAACATATATTTATTCTATTGTGTTCACTTTTGTTTGCGAGTATTCTTATAATTTGAAATGCATATTGGAAAATGAAAATAAATGATGTTGTTTCATTCCATTGCTCAAACAAGAAAAAATTCATGTGCGACATTCATTCAAGGAATAAATTTCTCATGTCCAAGATTTATTATGATTTAGTTAACTAGTTGAATAGGTTATAAACTCAATCATCCACCATCATCTCAAAATTGAATATACCAAGAAAAGTAGATATGCTTCACAGATTCAATTCTTTGTTGAAAAATGAAACATGCCCCCCAAAAATGCCTTACAGATCTAAACCATGATTTGATCCAAAATTTTTTAAAAGAGCACACAATTTTTTCAACAAATTGTAAAGTCTAGATACAAATTACAATTTATTTTTCTTGATTGCTTGCTAGGTGCTCATTAATACCAAATAAATAAGGGTGTATAAAGAGAACTATTTACCAGCTAAGGTTTCAAGCAAAACCAAATAGGTGCGATTTGACAGGTATAAAAAAGGAAAGAACTATAAATTTTATGGTTGAGATTGAAATGCACTCAATAAAAAAGAGTATAATGGAATTAAGAATATATAAATATGAAGATTTCCAAACATTTATGAAAATCTCTTTAAATACCCATGTTCCCTTGCAATACGAAGGTGTTCAAAAGTGGAGGAAATTACTATATGTAGCCTAAATAACCTTACGTAGTTTGAATAAGATTTATTATTTGATCTTTAAAAAAAATAAAAATTCATATATCTTTATCATACTAATCAAATTTTTACTATTAATAAAATAATATAACATAGATTTTTAATATTGATAAAACTTTTAAAATTTAAAATGAATATAATAGATAAGTAGCTTCTTTTAGGCTTTTTTTTTATGACAAGAATAAGAAAGCATGATGCCATTGTGTATAAAAATGCATATAATAGATAAGTAGCTTATTTTAAGGCTTTAAAAAAAAAAATTATGACATGGATAAGAAAGCATGATGTTATTCAAACTAAATTATATTTGTTTCAAATGGTTAAACACGAGTTGTAAAAAAAACTTCTAGATATAAATAGAACCTTTCTATATGTTTCTCTTTTGCATTCATATCATTTTATGTTCTGGAATAAATTAAATTAAATTTCACTTTAAAAATTAAATTATTTAACTTGAATTATATTGTTGTATTTTCAAATGTTGTATATGTTTAGTTGCTTATGTGTTACAACTATAAGAACCAAGGTTATTAAGATCTTATTAAGATGAGGTGACGTTTCCAAGTACTTCAATTTAATCAAGTACCAAACTTATTATTATTCAAAGATATTCAAAATTATTAATTTTGAATTAAATTGTCAAAAGATGGTATTCATAGAGATCAATTACAAATGTTTTCCTGCACTAAAATAAATGTACACATTGTATTTGTATTAAAGTAGTGTTAAATTTATTATTTCAATGCTTAAAACCTTCATTATACATCAACATATACAAACAAATCCTTATGACTAAAGCATACTCTATTCTATGCTTAGTCACCAGTACTCCTAGTGATTCCAAACAACTGAAAATGTTATTAAAACTAAAGAAAATATTACAAGGAAATCAAATTCCATATTTATATAGAAAAAATTGAACGTGCATGTGAAGGAAAGACACCGGCATAGAAATAGGATCCAAAACCTCTTCATTTCAGGCACTTCAAAATTTGGGAGCATCTGCAACCTATAGATTTTAGATACTTCTAGTTCTAGGAGCATCATCTATTAGAATGATTAATCTTTTATCGCTTAATCTCTTCTGTAGATCTTATATAGGTTTAGGTCAGATTCATCGAATCCTTCCATCATTTTTTTCTCCTCCTTATCCTTCTATATACTTCTCCAAACTTCTCCGTGAATCCATAAGAAAATGATTTACCACACATTAAATGCTCTAGATCATTCATTATTAATTTCAACACGTTTTACATATCCCTAGAATTCAACTATATCAGATGGGATTCTCAATTCCTTCACAAGCTATAAATTACTGACACTTGGTCAATATTGTGTTCATCTACTTGGTCATCACTAGATGTCTCAGTTATCGCTAAAAAATGTTCTACTCGACAAACACTATCTTCACTCGGTTAATTATCTGATACTCGACAATTATTGATGCTCGGTCGACACTAAATTTTCTCGGCTTATATTGGTGCTTGGTTGACACTAGCATCACTTGGCTTAAACTGAATTTCTTCTCTTTTGCTCGGTTAAGCCTATGCTTCAAATCTATTGACTTCTTCACTTAGTGTTAATGATAAACAACACATTACCTTGTCAATGTGCTAACTAATCAAGTACCCATTAAAGTATCGCATAACTCAACCTTTCCTTAGGTCCTCTTGTTATCTCCTCTTTTCAAATCCTCTTCATCAATCAAAAGATATGATACTCTACTAAATAGCAATTGTCTTACCAGTTAAGGTTTGACATCAATGATAATATAAAAAAAATTTCAATTGTAGTTTCTAACAGTCTCCCTCTTTGGCATTGATGGAAACACCACATGCTCTACCATACAATCCAGAAGAGCACGTTCAATAGTTTTACCGAAACTTTCTCAATCACTCCCTCTTTGCTTAGGATCACTTTTTCTTTTCTCCCAGGTTTACTAAATCTCTCCCTCTTTGACAACAATGCCAAAGAAATTCATATTCACCATGTAGATATCTTCATGTCAGTTCTTTGAATTTTTATTACTCCCTTTGTCATCTTGCTTATGACTAATCAACATCTTTTTCTTTTATTTTCACAACTCTAGGCAATTCCTAAAGTGTGACCTCATTTGCATCAATTTGTTAGATGTTCCGATTTATACTATTTGCTGCAATACTCCTATATGTTACTAGGCAACCTCAGTTAGGGGAATCACCCCTAATTTACCTCTAAGGTACTCATGAGCATCTTTAGGTAATGCTTTAGTGAATATATCTGCTAACTGTTCCTTTGTATTCACATACTCCAATCTCACTTCTTTGTCTTGAACTAGCTCTCTCAAGTAATGATACTTGATAGAAATATGCTTAGTCTTAGTGTGCATTAAATTATTCTTTGATATATTAATAGCACATGTGTTATCATAGAAAATAACAACTAGCTCAGTGATTTCCTCCTTCATACCTTTTAACAATTGCTTAATCCACACTAAATTTGAACAATTCACTATTGCTACTACATATTCAACTTTTGTTGTAGATTGGGAGATGCAGTTTTGTTTCTTGTAGCTTGTCCAAGAGACTAATCTCTTTCCTAGAAAGAATGTGCCACCACTTGTACTCTTTATGTCATCCGCATTTCCTACCCAATTTGCATCAGTGTAAACTTTTAGTTCAAACTTTTCATTCTTCTTGTAATACAATCCATAGTCCTTTGTTCCTTTTAGATATCTCAATATCCTTTTCATTGCCATCATTTGATTCTCCTTAGGATTTGCAAAAAATCTTGCAACAATCCCAACTACTAAGGCAATATCTGGTCTGCTATGGACAACATATTGTAGCTTTCCAATAATAGACCTATATAAGCTTTAATTTACTTCAGTTGTATCATCATTTTTTGATAGTTTTTGTCCATTAGCCATGGGTGTACTTATTGGTCTAGAATCTTCCATACCAAAAGTTTTCAGTATCTCCTTGACATACTTAGATTGTGTACTATACATACCTTTCTTCATCTGATAAACTTGTAAACCAACAAAAAGTTTGACCTCACCAAACATAGACATTTCAAATTCAATTTGCATTTCATTTGAAAATATTTGACATAGGGCATCGTTTCCTCCAAATATAATATCATCAACAAAGATTTCAGCTAAAAATATCCCTTTACCTTTTTCAGTCTTCAAATACATATTTCTATTGTCATTTTTCCATAAAAATCCAATCTTTATCAAATAATTGTGTAATCTCTCATACCATGCTCTGGGGGCTTGTTTCAATCCATACAGTGTCTTATGTAGTTTACAAACCATGTTCCTTTTGCTTGGGTCAACAAATCCTTCTAGTTGTTCAATGTATACTTCTTCCAGTATTCCATTCAGAAATGCGTATTTGACATCCATTTGATACACTTTGAATCCTTTAAAAGTTGTATATGCAAGTAGAGTTCTTACTCCTTCCAATCTTGCAACTGGGGAAAATGTCTCCCCATGGGTATGTGCAAGATCATGAGGGGCCAAAAAGTGGCGATGTAAAAAAATCCACTTTTCAGTTGTCCAAAAGCGCATGAAAATGTATGTTGACTTTTTAGTAGGCCTGGGTGTCAGTACACTTGGGCAAACCTGACACCAAAGCACAAGCCTAATCGGGTACCTGATTTTGCCGAGTATGAAAAAACGATGGGAGTATATGAAAAATTTGAACTTTTTGAAATTGGGTACCCGATTATGCTAAGTATGAAAAAACGGCGGGAGTATATGAAAAAATTGAACTTTTGTATATAATGTTTAAATATG